>VNJZ01012328.1:0-10738 GCA_008042795.1 Drosophila asahinai
TTTTGTTGTTTTATTGGATGTATGTATTAGTATAGTTATATATGTATAGACTTAATTTTGTGTAATTTCGGACGTATATTTTTCAATATATTTGATTTGTAGTGTAGTGTAGTGGATTGTATGAAAATATGTATATACGTATGTTGACGTGTGAATATTTATGTATGCACGCTTGGACATCAGCAGGAAGAAAGTGAACGAGAAGAAAAATGTATAGGCCGATTTTGCCAAAACGATTTTTTTAATTTCGGAACTCTTAATTTTCACTGCGGCTGAGTGCGTATGTATATTTTCACATTCACTTTTCTTTTCGACTTCGGACTTTGCACACTAGCGAACCACACAGATATGACTCTTGGATTTGGTTTTAGGAAATGTCTGTGTGATTGCTAATCGGTAAGAGCACTAGTACTTATCTTGTTTAAAAATCCGCAGTAGGGCTGGTGAGGATCAGGATAGACCCGGTTTGAAGGACCATGAAAAGGAGTGGGCGGATTAGTAGCCAAAATAAGAATGGTCGAGGTTGAAGTCTTAAAATCCCACGTAGAAAAATAAGTAGATGGGTTGGGCAGAATTAATTTGTGGTATAATAGAACTTTATTCGCCTTCATCGGCTGGTCGAGAACTATAACTCAATTCATGTCAAAATATAGATTTTGGGGAGAGCGGATTGGAAAGCTCTTGCGGACTGGAAGTCCGGAGGAAGAGAGAGTGTGCGAGAGCGCAGGGCTCCGTGAAACGGGACATTTCGAAGACTCTAGCGCTTCACACTGGCTCTCGAAAATAAGCGCCCTCTTGGCGCGAACAGTAATGTTCACACGCCAGTTCAACGGTAATGTTAACACTGCAGTTCAACGGTAATGTTAACGCGCCGCTAGATCAGCGAGCATAAAACCCAGGTGAAAATAATAATCGAGACACATACCGGGTGATCGAACGATCAAGGAGGAATTCGACACACACCAATTTTAGTTCCAAAAAAGTCAGACAGGGGGCGCCACAGAGTAGTATGGATCATGATAAAATAACAAAAGGTGGTTGAAAAGAACGACTAAATAATATAACGTCTTCATTTGATGAGTTAATATTTCAAACTGATTCTTTATTTCAAAGTCCGCGTTTACGTAGCGGTCATGAGATTCTTAAAACTAGACTTATCGCTAGACCAACGCAGTGGTTTGTTTAACCCTAGCATGGGATACATTATTGAGTGCGATGGGAAAGACACAGCTATCCCGCACCTATCATATATTTTGTGACCCACGCAGGGGCTCAGATTACATATTTGTCAAGTGCATAGATCTGTGCTAGGCCTAAGTGGCCGCTGTTTAGAGATACGCGCACCTGCGCTCAAGCAGATCATAGCTGCATCGATTTGTATAAGATAAGCACATATTTATATATATATATATATAAGACGTGTTCATGTTTGAAAATACAAAAATGTTATTGAACAATTTTACATTTCTATAAAAAACAGTGTTCGCTATGAACATACTGCCAAGGGCCAGCAAAATTAGACGTGCAGTTTGTTAAATTTGACAAAATTTGAATACAAAAAAATTATTATTGAACAATTCAAAATTTTTACTTCCATTTAGTGGACTGTAATATTTTTATAATTTTTTTTTTTAATGAGGATTTTCTATTTTGTTTTTAATTTTATATTTACTTTACTCTGTAGTCCAACTTGTGAATATGTAGATTCCGCTGACGTTGAAGACGTAAAGTTGACGTTGAAGACCTCTGGTGTTACAGTATCTGCCTCTGGTGTGCAGACGATGAAGATGACGTTGATGGTAGCCAGCCGATGATTGTAGTCTCATGGCCGACCAGATTCTATAAGTGCTGGCACTTTCTTTCTCCAGCTTTGGATTCTAAGTCGATCCAAATATTTCCGATGATTTCTTCCATTGTTATCGTCATCTTTTATGGTGCCTTCGTTGGCACTTTAGTCCAACAGCCTTAAATACCTGCACTTAAATGGAGGCATATTTGCAAAGATTTATACAAATTGTGGCCATTTGTATAAATGCGACTACGTTCCTTACCTCATGGGGGGAACTTTCAGTAGCTTTTTATAAATGTCGAATTTTTCGACAAATTTTTTTTATTAAGATAAAAATTGAAAAACTTTTTTAAAATATCGATTTTTTAATTTACGAACACAATTTCTTTAGATAAATTGCAAACTGTTCATGCAATAAGGACTCTTTTGTATCCTTTTGCATCAACTAGACTCTGTTCCTTACCTGGGGAAACTTTAGTCTACCACCAGCAACATTTACCGCTTTGCCCGGTTTTTAAGGCGCTGTCCTTCCTCTGAGTCTCTTACCACTGGGGGGGAAACCTGCAGAGTTCCTAGAAAAGACCAAACATAGTAGAGTGGTCCTTCCTCTGAGGCTCTTACCACTAGGGGGAAACCTGCAGAGGCGCTCGAAGGTCCAAAATGAAAAGAACGACTAAGACGTCTTCATTTGCTGAGTTAATATTTCAAACTTATTCTTTATTTCAAAGTCCGCGTTTACGTAGCGGTCATGAGATTCTTAAAACTAGTCTTATCGCCAGACCAACGCAGTGGTTTCTTTAACCCTAACATGGAATACATTCTTGAGTGCGATGGGAAAAACACAGCTATCCCGCACCTATCATATATTTTGTGACCCACGCAGGGGCTCAGATTACATATTTGTCAAGTGCATAGATCTGTGCTAGGCCCAAGTGGCCGCTGTTTAGACATAGCCGCCGACATACTCTATGGCATCCTCCGTCAACTCATCCATTTCGATGTCTGCAGGTATGTTGTTAGCTATGATTTGTTCTTCATCTTCAGGCTCAACATCTTCAGGCTAAATTTCCTTATTTTCTAAACTTTTAGAGCTCTAGTCTAAATTAAGCCAGCTATCAAAGTTGTCTTCTTCCACATTTCCAATGTTTCTAAACCATTCTGTATTTTTGGCTGATTTCGTAAACGTTGTAAATCATACTCCATCGCTCAAATGCCTCAGGCTCTTAATTTCATTGGACTATAAACAGCACCTACAAACACATTTACATTATTGTTTACATTATTGCACATGCTTTTACTATTTAAACTTACTGTGTTTGGGTACTTGAACTGATGTAGCCTTCTTTTACATATTCTGGTTTAGGCTCTTTTTCTATTGTCGGAATGGCATCCTTATTAAGTCGCCTTCTTTTATTTGCCTGGCGTTTCTTTGGTGTAGACTTCCACTGCGAATTGTTAAAGTGTGTGGCACAGATTTGCGAGTTTTCACCCAGGCTGCACCCCAGGCTTTGTTCCCACAATTTTCTTTTTATACTACACTTCGGATCATGAACTAGACTCACTCCCGTTACAACTTTGCATCAAAATTTGCAATATTTCATATTATTGCGTGCACGCTTAAGGGTTAATGAACAACATGGAAAAAATTCGTTCGCACACAACCTTTCTTTTCAACAAGCAAAGGTGCAACGTAAAACTTCGGCTCGCGGCGAGACCACCTTATGTTATTTCATCATGGTATGGAGCGGGCGGTACCACCCTGCCTCTCGTGCCCTCTGGTGCGATGTTTTAAACCTTAAGCCGAGACTTATAAAAGACATTTTAAGTATCAAAGCTATTATGTAACAATTATAAATGCCAATAGAAACTTTTTAAATTGACTTATCTCATAAAGGTAGGGTAAAACTTATAGTTCTACCGATTTTTTTAAAACTGTCGTGAAATCTTTTCAGTCTTATTAACAATCTACATAAATATCATTTTAGAACTATTAGCGTTTGGCCTTAAGGCAGCAATAAGTTAAAGTTTAGTCTACCTGTGGAATTGATTTATTAATAACTAAGACAGGCGGAACCCAATCAACAACGTATACTGAGTTTCAGGCCGAAGTTAGGCACTTCGGTATATTAGGTATTTATCTTCTATCTCTGAGGATAAGAAAGCTTTGGAAAATTTCACAACCACAAAAAATATAACCGCAACAGCGATTATTTTCTTTTGTTGTTGTCTTACATAAGTATATGAATATTCCTTTTGTATAACTTACCTCATACCTTCCATGAGAAATAACCGAAGTTCTTCGTTGTGATATAGTTATATGTTTTATATGTGTGAAATGGTTGTGTCCGGATTCCTGAATAGTTGCCAGTAATAAGAAACTGTTTCCATCCGATGAAAAAACTGGGTGAGGAAAAATATCCAACCATTCATCTTCAGGAGCGCGTTCAGAGTGAATCTACAATATAGACAATTTTTTAGTTATTTTTTTATTCTCAATATCTGTTTTGTTTCTTACTTCTAAACAATTCCAGCTTTCCATTTTGAAACATTTTGCGATAACACTATAGTTTTGAGATCTTCCCATATATACTACAGATACTTGACGATTAGTATCAGATATCCAACCTGCTGATATAAGGTAATAGTCCCTAGGACACAAAAAAACAAAAGTAAATAAATATATATTCATATCATCATATTAAAGTGCACATAAATGTGCGTGCTTACTGTCCATCAAGTGATAAAGGTGGTTTTATTTGAAATTTCTGTATTGCATTTAAATTGGTTACGTTAACAACCCACAATTCTACTTCTGGGTTAGGGGTGCCTGGAGTAGGATATCTAACATTTTTCGTTTCTGGAAAATAACTTTCTGAAGATGTTCCAATTCCAGAAAATACAGCTCCAGAAGTCAACCAGGGATACGTCATCAGTCCAACTTTTGAATCATTAAATATGGCGAACATAAAATGTGTACCATCAAAAGACGGCCAAATCGCTTCCGGAGTATCAAAAATTTCTTCTAAAAGAAAAAGAAAAATTGCATCAAATTAAAATCTTGAATAAGACAATGACATTTGTTGCATAATGCGATACTATACTAATAGAAATTTTAAACATTAATTTCCACTATATTTAATTTCGATCTTTTCTGATAAGGACTATTTTTCGTTTACTAAGTAATATAGTATAAAATATTGCAGTTAAGGAAACCTATCTATGTCTCTACTTGGTACATATAAATTGAGTTGACCTTACCGTTCAGGCAATGAGTAGTATGGTGACTAAAGAATTACTCACTTTCTTTAGTCACTATACTCAAGCGATAAGTAAAATATTCTTTTGAACTGATTCAATGCGTTTACTATAAACCATGGACCGTAAGAAATGATTATTTTTTAATTTTGAAATCAATAAATCAAACACTTGAAATAGTGACATAAATAAACAGGACAGAAATTATTCATTTTGGCCAAACTATTCATTTCAGCCAATTTCTCATTTTCGGATGCTTACTTTTCAAATTATCGATTAGAATTATTTTTAAGTGATTTCTTAAAATTGGAATCATAATAATTTATTTTTTATAAAAGTAAAACAATAATAATTTTGAATTATTATAATCTGTATTAATGACTTTTATTTTTTTTAGTTCAAAATAAAACACAACTGTAATTTTCTCATTCTGCGCTTGAGATTTCGGCGATACTATATTATTTTAATACTATTGTCCTTGAAAAACGATCACAGGGCAACAACATACGCTAACATTTTGTCCTCCAGAACTAATATTTCTTTTTTAAAAAATTAGAAATTCTTAATGATTATATTAATAAGTATTGATTTTTATTTTTTCGCTCAAAATAAAACTCAACTGTAATTTTTTCCATTTCCTCATTCTTGAGATTTCCCCGATATTATTTCATATCCTTGAAAAAGGATCACAAGGCAAGAACATACGGTAAAAATTTGTTCTCTAAAATCTAAAACTATTTTTAACTAAATAGAAAATTATTAACGATTTTAATTTTTTCGCTGAAAATAAAACTAAACTTACATTTTTCCATTCTGACAATGGGAGGACTCATTAATATTCACTATAAATTTTAGCAAGAATTCACGTTTCTCTTGTTGTTTAGCTATTTCGTTTTACACAACCACCTTGCTTTATTATTCGATCGAGAGTGCACTCGACTTCGCTGCACGTACGCAGCTCTCTTTGGCGCTCTCTCCTGAGAGAGAGCGAAAGCTCCTCTCTCCTCTGCTCTTATAGTGTGACCAACTTATCTTATATCTATTTAGTCTGTTACAACTCGGCCATCCTGGCTTTAAGATAGCCCACTATCTCAGCGATACAAAATTTCTTAAGCTTAGTCTTTAGAGTTGTTAACAATTTTTTTACAATTTAATCTTATCAACTATTTTATTTACAATTTTCTTTCTAATTTATATTCTTATTAATTAGGATTATTTTCATCTTTTATCCATTGGCGAATATTATTAGCACTCCAGACCCCTTGGTATGGAATCCGAGATAATTGAAACCCGTCGATGTCCTTTAGCAAAAATCTGTAATTTTTTAAAACTTTTTCAATCATTTAAGGTCCTTTAGTTTTGGGTATAAGCTTTCACGAAACCTTCGCAGCACTATCAAAATTTTTTACCATGACATAATCTCCCTCTTTATATTCTGTCATATTTTTCTTTTTCGCATTGTAATATGATTCGTTTTTCCTCTTAGCCTTCATTTGTGTTTCTTCTGCATCTTTCCTAATATCTTCTAAAGTTTTTCTAACATTTTCTACTTCTTCTTGTCTTCTAACCTTTCCTTTAGCTCATCACACACTTCTCCCCTTTGTAGTATTCCAAATAATGTATCACTAGGACGCTGCTTGATGCTGCTATGAACTGTATTATTTAACGAATATTCCACCTCTTCCATGATTACATCCCAATGTAATCCTTTCTCTGGTTCTGAGAGTTTCGCAATCATCGGTCCCAAACTCCTATTTACTCGCTCGACTTGTCCGGTGGCTTGAGGTGACCCCGTAGCAATCTTAATGTGTTTTATGTTTCTGTCCTCTATAAAGTTTGCAAAATCTGTTGACGTAAAACAACAAATACTATGCAGCAGAGAAGCACACCACTTCATGCCTGGGAACCAGTAGCTTTTACCAATTGCATCTAACATTTTATCTCTCCCAATGTGACCTAACTCGTCATGATATTTGTACATCTCGTGTTCCTCCATTCGATTTGGTACATAGAACAGTAACCTGTTATCATTGGTCCTTCTGTATATAACCCCATTCATCATTTCAAACTACTTATGCTCCGTGTTCTCTAAAATTTTCCTCTTTTCAATTTCATTCATTTTCATCTCGTGTATCTTAGTATCTCTTGATTGACAAATAACCAAATTATTCTCAAATGTGTTTGGCTCTATAATCATTACATTATTACACCTGCTAAGTGCATCAACATGCTGCATTTGTTTACCTGCCCTGTGTTTGAGTTCATAATCAAATTCTTGTAACTTTAAAGCCCACCTTACTATTCTTGGGTTTAAATCTATCTTATTCAGCGTTAGTGTTAGGGAATTACAATCTGTAACGATCTTGAATAGTTTACCCAGTAAATATATCATAAGCCTTCTAAGTGCATAAATAATAGCTAAAGTCTCTAATTCAAAGCTGTGGTATTTAGCTTCAGTTGTCGTTGATCTTTTCTTTTTTTTTTCCTTTCTCTGAAACAGTACAGCCCCAAACCCTAAAGCACTCGCATCGCAATGGAGCTCAATTTCATCCTTATGATCATATAAAGCTAACACAGGAGCTGCAACTAATTTATTTTTCAAAAGTACGAAACAATCCAACACAAATTCAAACGCCCTTTCTGTTCTCAGTAAATCATGTAAGGGTTTTGCAAAAATTGAAAAATCTTTTATAAAGCGGCGCAAATAAGAACAAAGACCTAAAAAACTCTGTACAGCTTGTACTTTATTTGGAATAGGAAAGCTATTTATAGCTTCTACTCCCTTATCATCTGCTTTTATGCCTTCATTTAAAATTAGAAAACCTATATATATATATATATAGAAACTTATATATAGAAACTATATATAGAAACTTGCATTTATCCATTCTTAGTTCTAATTTATTCTCCACTAATCTTCTAAATATCTCTGCTAATATTTCTAAATGTTCTTAAATACTCCGACTTGCAATTAATATGTCATCCATATTTATTATCACCTTATTCTCTCGAATCATATCAGAAAAAATATCATTTACAAACCTTTGAAATACCTGAGGAGCAGTTTTCAACCCCAATAGGCATGCGCAAAAACTCAAATTGCCCTAACGGCATTGTGAAGGATGTGTATTTCACCGACTCTTTGTGTACGAAAACGTGGAAGTACCCATTCTTTAAATCCAGTTTAGTAAACACTGATTTTCCAACAAATTTTTCAAACAAATCATTGATCAAGGGGATAGGATAATTATCTTTAGCCATAATTTTATTCAATCTTCTAAAATCCAATGCACAGTCTAAGCTCCCCAGTCTTTTTCTTCACTAAATCGGAGAGGCGTATTCTGATTTACTACTCTGAATAATTCCTTTTTCTAAGTATTCATCTAGCAATTTCTGTAAAGCCTCTTTAAATATGAGACAGCCTTTTAGGTACACAACTAAACTAAGACAATATTTATTTCACATTTATCTCTCGGAATTTCCGGTCGCCGTACACGAATATAGTTTGCTTTTACCAATTCCATAAGCTTCAATTTTTACGTATAACTAACCTGATCACCAATATTGTAAGCCATTTCCTCATTTTCATTTTCTAAAATATTTATTTTTAACATTTCCCTTTCAAAATTATCCTCCAATATATTTCCTTTTGATCTAAGTTCACCTAACATTTCCAAATACTTAGGCTTTTGCTTATCTAAGACGCTTTTATCAATTTTCAACAAACCTACACTTTTTTATCCCAATTCGTCCGAACCTACATTTTCTTCACCCTCTATACTCTGCTTTAAATTACCTAAAGCTTCCTCATCTAAGATATTACCTGAACTATTCTCACCAAAGCTATTACCTAACTTGTTTATACCTAAATTCTCCTCAACTAAACTTGTACCTACATTTTCCTCACCTAAACTTGTACCTAATCTGTTCTAACCTAAGCTTGTACCTATATTTTCCTCACCTAATCTTGTAACTAACCTGTTCTTACCTAAACTAGATTTTTCCGCCGTACCTTCCGAATCGGTTTCCTGTTTTCTAATTTCCATACAATTATTGGAAAGTACTTTTACCTTCGATTTCTTCTCGACTTCGGTTTCAATACACTCTACGGTTACCATTTTCAACGCTTTTAAATCAATTTCTACTTCGCAAGCATTCATAAAATCTCTACCCAACACAACATTACAACCCATAGATTCGGCAGCCACCACAATTAAGTTAAACCAAATCTTTATTTCTTTTTTGTATATAAAACCTAATATTTTGCCATAGCTTTTCAATAAGCTTTTATTAATCCCACAGTAACTCTCTTCTTGAGGCTCTAATTTTATATTGGCTGGTAAGTATGAAAGTTTTATCAATGACACAGAGCTTTCCGAATCTATTAAGCACTCTGTAATAATGGGTTGGTTAGCATTTTCTCCACAAAAAATTTTAAACAATCTTACATGTTTGTTATCGACCTTTTTCTTGTTCTGGTGACATTCAGCCACACGATGATCTTCTGCGCCGCATCCATAGCATGATCCTGGCGGCCTTATCGGCTTGGTGCATTCTCTCTTCCAATGCCACTTTGCGTTGCAATTGAAACAACGCGTCTCGCTGCTACCTGAAACCACTTTCGATGTTGTCCGTTGGATTGTTGTTGTTTCCCTGGTCGGTAGCCTGATGCGCGCATAAGCTCAAAGCATGCGTTCCGGGCCATCAAAACATTGAAGCTTGGCCTGTGCTTAGAGCTTAGAGCAGGAATGCCCTCTACGAGTCCGTCCAATAACTCATCCGCCTCCATGCTGACGTCACGAGCCAGTCTGAATTTGTATTCAAAGTAGACAGCGAATTCCTCAGTCGGTGACCAGATACGCGCCACAAACTTCCGCCTTAATGTTGACTTTGATTCGACGCTCCCGTGCAGTGCTCTGCCTTAGCTTGCTGATCAGCAAAACACGCCGCGGCATATCTGAAAGGCTAAATAAAGCCGATATGCTGCCACATTGAGCGATCCAGGATCGAACAGACACATCATCTGTGGAATCCATTAGCATTTCCTTATTTATGTTGAATCCCGGTGACGAAAATCCACCATTTCCCCTTTCGTTGTGGTCTTGTTGCGGTGCAATTTCATCATAAGCGGTGTTGCCAAAACCAATGCCGCCGTCTCTGTCGCCGCCGTCTCTGCCGCCGTCGTCTTTGCCGCCGCCATCTATGCCGCCGTCGTCTCTGCCGCCGCCATCTATGCCGCCGTCGTCTCTGCCGCCGCACAGTAGCGCCTCTCGAACAAAAGCCGTTGCTAAAATCAAAAAAGTCGTAGTCGCAAAAACGATTTAAACCATACTTATTCGA
Organism: Drosophila asahinai; assembly: GCA_008042795.1. NCBI lineage: Eukaryota > Metazoa > Arthropoda > Insecta > Diptera > Drosophilidae > Drosophila > Drosophila asahinai. The sequence goes on from VNJZ01012328.1 coordinate 10,385, forward strand.
CAGGAAATTTCCCATCGATTCAGAATTTCCAATAAAATCAATTTTAAGATTTTTTTTGTAGAAGATATGAGCCTTCAAAGTCGAACTTTGTTTCCATTTTTGCATCATACAAAAAAAAAAAAAGGGGAAATTGGTTGACTTTCAGGTAATATTACACAAAAAATAGATTACCTAACCTCATGATTTTTACTTTAAATAACAGATACATTCATAAACTATAAACTGACCCAAAAAGTAGTCTATATCTTTTTTGGCCCGGCTCGGCCCTCATACACACTACATACAAAACCTTCGTTGATCTTTTCTGGACCAGAATCAACCTACATCTGCTGCAGCACGCTGCAGCTGCGGATA
>VNJZ01012330.1:0-16306 GCA_008042795.1 Drosophila asahinai
GGGTCGGAGATGCCTCCTTCTGCCTGTTACATACATTCTCGGTTGGCACTAACTTATAATACCCTTGTACCCTATGGGTACCGGGTATAAACAGAGAAGTTAAAATTTTTTTTACATTAATTTCGCCATCAGTACTATGGCAGCTATTGGCGATAGTAGTCGTTCCGACATATATACTGCGTGCTAAAGAAATAAGGCTATGCTGAAAATTTCAGCTCGATAGCTCAAAAATGAGAGACTAGTTCGCGTAGAAACAGACAGACGGACAGACAGATAGACAGACGGACATAGCTAGATCGACTCGGCTGGTGATGCTGATCAAGAATATATATACTTTATGGGTTCGGAGATGCATCCTTCACTGCGTTGCAAATATCATGGCAAAATTATAATACCCAAAGGTATAAGGGTATAAAAAGAGTTATTTTAGGGGTAACTGAAACTAGTTTCTCAAGCGTCCCGAATTATTACTCACTGAAAAATAATAGGTAGAAAATATGTATTTTTTTAGAGATTACTAACAATACTAACATGTTAATATATATACCATATGTACTAATTTATTAATATACTAACATACCAATATAATTAATTAATATAGAACAATGGTTCAATTCCAGCCAGCGATAAAACATTTTTTTTTAATTATTGATCAGAATGGCTGGTCTTTTTTGAAGTGAAGCTTCTTTAAGCGCGTCAGGGATTTTCGAGGACGACGTTGCAAAAATAAAAAAATCAGGTTCGCGTCCCATATTTTAAAATGACACATCCCTTAGATAATTGTTTAAAGATAACAAATACAAAATATCAATAGGATCGGTTTTATTTTTAAGAAGAGACATACCGTTTCAAAGTTGAAAATTAAAAAAAAAAACTCACAATAGAATTAATATTTGGCTGTTTGCTTCTTGTTTTACAGGCTATTAATTATTGACTAACTGTCCATATTTTCAACTTTGATTGAAAGTAACAAAATTGTACATTTTTGTACATTTGCCATATTTTTGTAAAATGTTCTTTGAATATTTCTTTTAAATTCAATAGAGTCTTGCTAAAACTTTCTGCAGCGCCCATACACCTCGAGGCAAAAAACGTAAAAAAGACACGTTTTTTTTTTTTTTTTGCAGCTCTGGTCTAAAATCACTGATCAACTTACGCCTGCTGGAACAAAACTAAAAATTACAAAATATAATTATTTTTTAATTTTTTTTATTTATTCCTATATTTTTTATTAAAAACATTAAAAATAAGCACATCAAAAATCTCAAAAGGTAGACAACATGTTTTCTTTGTAAAATTAACGTAATTTTTCTATGATATTTATACATTTTGATCTTGATAATTTATACCTAACCATCTAAAAAGAGTAGCACCTTGTTTAAACATATTTTTAATAGGTTGAACAATTATATAATAATTATGCAATTATCTTACTTGGTTCGAAAGTTCTTAATTTTTTTTTTAATTATTGAGGTTGGGTGCGAGAAAAATTTCGGCCTCTGAGTGTGCCGCGATAGGGACTGCAGCTTCAGTGATATCTGTTGAATCCGCTGGGCGGTCAAAATCAATGAATTTACTTATGCTAGGGATATTTCACTTTCAAAATAAATGTCCCTGACGAACTCTTTAACACAATATGCTCTGCTGATTTCTGGCCTCAGTATGTTTTTGTTAAGGAGTACGAAGCTAAGAAAAAAAGGCGGGGTCCTCATTGCGGTCAACCACAATCTGAATTATTAACTTTCGAGGAATGCAACGATGTTTAATTCCTTTGTGTGAAGCTATCATTTAATGGTAGTTTAACTTTTAGTACATGTTCCTACATTCCCCCCTTGTCGGAACTTCCTATTTATTGGAACCAGCTTTCCGCTATCCATTCGGTCTTCAATAGACTTTCGGATAGGGACCATTTAGGGACCATTTAGTTGTTCTAAGTGATTTTAGCATTCCTAGAGCTATTTGGTCCACAACTGAATCCTCAAACGCACTTTTAACTACTGAAAGTCACGTTTTTATTGATGGCTTGTTGTACATTTCGCTGTCTCAAGTCAACCATGTACGAAATTCCTTAAATCGCTTGCTCGATCTCTGCTTTGTCTCTGATCCGGCAAGAGTCAGTTTGGTTAGGGTCCCGCCTTTGATGCAACCCGAACATACATATCATCCTACTTTCGATGTGACTATCGATATTGGGACTACTATGGAGAATAGGTCTGATCGGCCGGCTAAAAAAGTCCACTGCTTTTTTTCCTAATGTGTTCCGATATAGTATCCGTCAATCTCAAATAAGTCTCCCTGGTTTAATAAAAAGTTGATTCGTAGTTCCAGTTCCCTTCTAAAATTGTTTACCTTATCCTTATAAACATCCAAATTTCCCTTTAATTGGAAGGAATCGTTCGTCATTCCTCTCCACAAAAAAGGGTAGCAAAGTGGATGCTAAAAACGATAAAGGAATCTCTAAGTTGTCAGCCATCCCAAAACTTTTCGATAACGTAATTACTCCCCATTTGCCGCACCTGTGTAGATCAGAAATTTCTCCATGCCAACATGGATTTGATAAACGAAGGTCAATGACATATTACCTTCTGGAGCTCACTTCTTTTATAATAAGGTGCTTTCCTCAAAATGTACAGACAGATGTCATCTATGCTGATTTCAGTAAGGCGTTTGACTCCGTTAATCATTCCCTTCTTATTAGGAAACTCGACTTAATGGGTTTTCCTGTCGATCTTTTTAGATGGATCTCAAGTTATCTGAATGGCAGGACGCAAAAGGTCCTCTTTAAAAACAACTTGTCAAATGTTCTCCGGGTGACCTCTGGTGTCCCGCAAGGCAGCCACTTTTTACATTATTTATTAACGACTTAATGATCGAATTTGATGATCCCTACGTCACGAAGAAGTTATACAGTTCTTTAGTTCGTCCTATTTTAGAATATGGATCTTGCGTTTGGAGTCCCCAGTGGGACATCCACAGCAAACGCATTAAGTCAGTTCAAAAGAACTTTTTACTTTTCGCTCTTCGTGGCTTAAAATGGGATCCAAACCTTAGGTTGCCATCTTATTCTAATAGGGTTCTCCAAACCGAAGAACCTGATTCGTGGTGAAATGGAAAACAGCAATCTATTGGGTCATTCGAATTTCCACGTACCAATGAAATATAAGTTCACTTATTTAAAAAACAAAAAGTTAATTAATTGCTAATTCGTCCAAATTCACACCGTAAACGTTAAGTGTTTGCCCTTTGGCCTTGTTGATAGACATCGCAAGCCTCACATGATATTTGCCTTGTTGATACTTTGAACTCAAATGGCATATTAGTTGGAATCATAGGGATACGTGGTATGAAACAAACTTCTCCTTTTGATTTATCTGATAAAATAGTAGCTTCAATCAAATTTGGCAATGACTTTTTCATTGCCAATCTGGTGCCATTACACAGTTTTGATGGATAAATATTTCGCAATAACATAATAAATAACCAACTTTCAGATTAAAGCAAAGCAAAATTGAACTGGAAAATTTGTTGCATCATTTTGATTCATAACACAGCCAATTGATTTATATGTCGTGACTACATCTGGCAGTTTTGCTTGAATTTGAAAATTAATGGCAGTGATATGAATGTTCTTTGGTGTTAAAATGGCACGCTCTCTCAACCAATTATGATTTCTGTAATTTTGAAGAATATTGGGAAAAACATATTCAATCAATTCATCTATTGACTGTGAAATTGTACAAAAATTGGTCGGTACAGAGATCAATCCGTCGGTACGGTCGATTTGTATTTTGCCATCACCAATTTCTAACAATTGTTTTGAAAACACATCAACATCTGGATAATTTTGTAGGTGAATACGCATATTAATGTTCAGTGTAAATTTTTTTTACATATCTCCAAAGAACTGATGTCTTCAAAAATTCATATATTTCATCATCAGTTGATCTTGGAATGGCCGGCAATGTTTGACGAAAATCTCCTGAGAGTAATATCAAAGCACCACAAAAAAGCTGTTGATTACCACATAAATCTTGCATTATTCGATTAAATGCTTCTAGTACATTTTTATTCGCAATTGTACGCTCATCCCATAAAATAATTGGCGTTAATCGCACAATTTTGGCCATAGCGGTTTTTCTCGAAATATTGAAAGTCGGAGTTTCAATCACCTGTACATTCAGTGGCAATTTTAATACCGAGTGTGCGGTCTGACCACCTTCTAATAATGTAGCAGGAATTCCCGAAGATACAATTGCCAATGCAATTTTCTGTTCTGATCGAATAGTCTCTAAAATCAATGATATAACGAACGTTTTGCCTGTACCACCAGGTACATCCAAGAAATATAATCCACCTGCATTATTGGAAACGGCTTGTATGACTGTGTAATATACATGTTTTTGCTGAATATTCCATTTGGTTATATTCGATTGTATGAATAAACGCAAGTCATTAGAATTAAATTCCTGCTCACGTTGCAATTCCCGATTAATCAAATCAATTATCGTGACGATTTGGTGCGGTCATACCCAATTGTCCTAATTCTTTATTTGCAATCGTTAGACATTATTAAAGCTTTGTTGTACATTTCCAAGGTAATCAACAAATCAGGATATCTTTCATAATTACGCATACGAATTAAAATATCTTCTGCCATATAATCTTTATATTTGTTGCATAATTCAACTGGATTTGATGGCATACATGTTGATATTATAATGGCAAATAGCATTAGTATTTGTTGGACATTCTTAAGATACACAGCCAAGTGAACAACCACAGGATGCCTTTTGTGAATTTGACTGCTTCATTACTACTAATATAGCGCCCCATTTGATACTGAGTAATTTCATCATAGGCATATCGCTTCCTTTATTTACATACTTGCAAATATATTTAATGGATTTTACTGAATTACGGAACTCCACATTTATATGAGCATTGCACATTTTCGAAAATAATGGACAATACGGAACCACCAAACTATAATCAACTTCAACGTCCTGGTTCCGAATTTATATGCTTGCCGTTTTCCCATTATTATTAGTGATCTACGTCGATAGGTCGTTATGGTTTCTGAAGTCAATTGTCTTCTATCAATCATACATGGTGAATTCATATTTAGTTGAATGCACGGACCATGTATCATGTTTTTAACGACAACGTGAAATATCTCAGGATCAACAGTTCGATCAGGAAATTCAGCCGATATAACGTTATCGATTTCATAGGGAGTGTCATTCCGTGATCGTCTTTGTAATACCGCATTTGTACTACGTGTTCGCCTACCTATATTTGCATAAGGAGAAGATTACATAAGGAGAAGATTAAATGGGTGGGAGCTGATGTTCATCAAATTTACTAAAACTATCTAGGTAATCGTATGGGTATACGCGATTTCTCTGCTTGAAACTTTGTTTTAAGTACTTTAAAATCTATATCAGCCATATAACTAGGTAATTTTTCAAGACTAGAACCTATTAGAATCAATAAATTTAATTGTATACCCATTAAGGCATTTATAGTAATTATCGACCGATCGCTTCTATGGCAGCTATATGATAAAGTTGTCCGATCTTAAAAAAATGAATACAAAAATGAATATAGACTGCGTGCTAAAGAAATAAGACTATGCTGAAAATTTCAGTTCGATAGCTGAAAAATGAGAGACTAGTTCGCGTAGATCGACTCGGCTGGTGATGCTGATCAAGAATATATATACTTTATCGGGTCGGAGTTGCCTCCTTCACTGCGTTGCAAATATCATGGCAAAATTATAAATCCCTCTGCAAGGGTATAATAAATAAAAAAGTAAAAATTGAGAAGTAGAGAAAGTCACACACAAAATGGCGCGCTCCGATAAATTGAAGATTTTCAACGGATACAGCAACGTACTATTTTCTCAAATACGAAATAAAAACTAATAAACCTACACTCTACATATTGAAGATCAAATTCAAAACAAGTGTAAATTTTTTGCTTGTAAATTTAACAAAACCGGAAAGCAGACGCCGCCACAAGTAAAGCCACAACAACATATACTATAAACAACCGTTATTTGGAAGAAAAGAGAGAGGGAGGAGAACGATCTTATAACATACACTGCGAGAATAAATCGAGCTTCAAATAATGTCTTCGACAACTGCCTCCAAGCGACAACGCAACAACGCTGGGACTGCAAGTGAGCGCAGCTCGGATGCCCCTTCTCCCCAGCTTATGGCTTTGTTTACGGTGCGCCTCCAAGAGCACGCGGATCAGATGTCCACATCGCTAAGCGAAAGTCTGAAGAAGCACACCGACCAAATTACCACACTGGTGCGGGAAACGGAGGCGCGCATCTTCAGCAGCCTTACGGAGCGCCTGGACCTAATCGAGGTTGAGGTTAAAAAGACTGGAGAGAGAGAGTTTGTAGGGTTCAATTAATACCCGAAAGCATAAAGGGTTAAGATAATTCTTTGTACCCATCTTTCCCGTGAGCGGCGGCAGAATTCCCGAAATTCAGAGCCAGCCTCTCTCTCTCTGAACGCACACCGGCTGTCCCGATCACACAACGAGCACAGCCTCAGCTTAATTTCAGCGAATATCAGGCAAACAGAGAGAATCCATAAATTATCACGCCATTGTGCCGTTATTTTTTCGCGCTGCGCTTCCCACTGGAAGTACAGGCGACCCAAGAGGAAAAATTCTGAGCTATGCTCGCTCACTTGATTTTCAATCGCCGCAGCCATAAGACGCGAGCCAAATTGTGAGCAATCAAGAGTTTCTTAAAAACACGTGGAAAGATAATAGGCACTAGACAACCTGAAGTGCGACAATTTAATCAAGCTGAAGCCAGTGTTTTAGTTTAATAACTAGTGAAGTAAACAAGAAATCTAAGGTGAATACAGTTAACTCAAGCAGCTTTGCAGCCAATACCTCTAGCTGGTGCGAAAACACCCGCCCAGTCAACTACGTGTACCTGCAAAGAGTCGGCGAGACATTGCAAAGAGTGGGTGACGCAACGCCCGTGTGGCGACTAGTGCATCAGCAGGCAGAAGGAGAAGAACAAGATCAACCCCTCTGCACTGCGAACGGCATGCGAATAGTTTTCTGCTTCGGCCAGCAAGCCGTCTCCTACAAGTTGGAGCGAGAAGGAAGGAGGCACCGAATTACCGGAGTTGCCTACATTAACACGTGATCGGATTCAAGCTCAGCCAACATACCCGGCCATGTAGTTCGCCTAGGGAATGGGAGGCAGTTAACTGGATGGAGAAAAAGAGCGTGCGGCGTTGCCAGCCGAAATTTTATGCGCGCTCCGAGAACATGGCACCTCGAGAGTAAAGAGATACGAGTTCTATTGGTCGCGAAGGGCCAAATTATAGTTTGTATTTTGTAGTTTATATTCCATTTCAATAATTTTTTTAAAAAATAGTCGCATAATGCTAGCATATCAATAGTAGAAATATAATCCTAATAGGTTGGTCACGAATGTATAAGCGGTAGTTGCATCGAATTAACGTGTGGTAACGTCACACATACACACATTCGTATGATTGTTTACATTTCTTCTGAAGGAACCAACTGATGCTTCGATGGGCCCAGAGAATGCTTCCATGGATTTTCCGGCGTATAAATAATGGTTGTGAGTAAAACCTTAATAACGAATGAAAAGTATTCATATGGTATGTTCAGATCAAGTTAATTTTTAATGCAAGTTCAGTTAAAGGCCACTGTAGGAATCCCCTTTTGATTTTCTTTGTTTATATATATATAGATAAATAATAGAGTGACTAACCTTAATATATTGGCAATATCTAATGAAGAATACGACAGATTGAAATATGAAAACAAAGAAACAAAATTATTAAAAATATAAAAATGCGGCCTTAGCCAATAAGAATTAAAAATTATCAGTCTCTATAGATGGGATAAAGAAAAATTATGAAAACTAAAAAGATTAAGTAAATAAGGTAAATAAGATAAAAATTAGGAACAATAAGAAATGATAACTAAAACGTAAAAATTATTAGAGTTATAATGGGTACAATAGATAATAAGAACCAAACCCCCTTATACTTAGAATAAATGAAAAATATGAAGTTTATGGAAAAGAAAGCAAAATGATAGTGTGAACATATTCTTTATGGATCGTCATCAGACCTGCAACATGTTGAGATCAGGGTAAATAGGAGTTTGTAGTCAGATAAGGGGTAACTAATAAGCGATACCAATGTTACCAAGGAAGGGTGGGTACAGAATAGGGAACAAATAACATCAAAGTTACCCTAGCCAGTGATTAGTCGACGCTCTACTCATTCCTATATAAACGCGTACGTGGGTACGGCCCGTTACAATTTTTGATTTGTATTATATTTAGTTAATTACAGCCAGTGCACTTAATTTTTTGTTTGATTTATGTGAGGGATATAGCTGGAGTGGAAACAACCCACGCCAATTCCGACGAGCATAGCGCAAAGCATCGCTAGAAGTGCACGACCTCTACGTTCAGCATACCGAATAATGTCCTAGGGTTCCTTCGAACCTTAGTTGAACACTAGAACGCGAAGTAGTTGATCTACGCGCGCAACGGGAGCAGCTAGATGAGCGGGTCGAACACCTGCACCGGGAGATGACGGACATGCGGACAATGAGAGCGAGAGTGAGCAGCGTGGAGGCAAATCTCGTTGCACAAAAATACATTTCAAACAATAATGTGAATGACTTGCGTGTCCATGGTGTGCCTTTTGTGGAAGGGGAAAACCTACGGACTCTTTTTAATCAGCTCTGCTTTAATCTGTAGGTCACGCCTCCACCGCGCGTCCGAGACATATGTCGAGCACGCAAAACACAAAATTCCAATGTTGACCCCGTCATTATCGTCAAAATGGACAACGAGCGAGAGAAGATCGCGGTTCTTCGAAAAATTGGGGCTTATCGTAGAGAAGCAAAAGCCCAACTAAATTTGAAATGTGTGGGAATAGACTCAGAAGGTCTGATCTATGTCAATGAACAGCTAATACGAGATAATTATCTCATATTTAAAGAGGCGATGCAATTAAAAAAGTGGAAAGCTCTTGCCGCCGCTAAGGCTAAGAAATTTTGTAACGCTGATATAGTGGGCTATCTCAAAGCCAGAATGGCCGAGTTGTAACAGGCTAAATAGATATAAGATAAGTTGGTCACACTATAAGAGCATTGGCTCTCTCTCAAGAGAGAGCTTCAAGGAGAGCTGCGTACGTGCAGCGAAGTTGTGTACACTCTCGATCGAATAATAAAGCAAGGTGGTTGTGTAAAAAAAATAGAGAAACGTGAATTCCTGCCACACATATGAGTGATAGTGAAATAGAAGACTTGTTAAACGAATTCCGAAAACTCAGAAGCGCGGAAGATTTGCAGGAAAATCCAAACAATTCCAATATGGCAATGACCAATGAGCAGTTAAAAGCCATTGTTGAAAGCACAGTTGAAAGCGCCCTCGCCTTGCAGGAAAGAAGTTTCGAAGAACAAACTACTAGACGTTCAGAAGCGCTTAGGTGGTGTAAATATCAGCACACCAGAAGTAGAAACATATAGGGATGCCGAAGTCAGAATAAGTGTTTCGTGTAGTGAGACCTTAGATATTATGAAGTCCCTCCCGGACCTTGAGGGTAAAAATGAGACGTCTCATGGAGAAAAGCGGCGCACACAGCATATAAAGTGTACGAAAAATACGACGGTAGCTCCACACAATATCAAGGCACTAGGAATACTAAGAAATAAAATAAAAGGTTCAGGCAATATGGTTCTTTCGTCTTTCGACACACCTCTGAACTTCAAAGCCATAATAAACCGACTAGATTTTACATACGCAGACAAACGACCGGTATACTTAGTAGAACAGGAGATGTCAACGCTACGCCAAGGAAACATGACTCTCTTGCAATACTATGACGAAGTGGAGAAAGAACTGACTCTGTTAATAAACAAGACAATTATGACCTAAGACAATACCGTAGCAGCGTCAATGAACAAAAAATATAGAGCAGATGAGCTTAGCGTATTTATTTTGGGAACAAAAAAATCGCTAAGCGATGTTCTTTTTCGGCTAGACTATCCGATCTTCTTTTAGCTTTAGTACAAAAAGTAGAGGCTAATCACGAGCGATATATGTTCGCAAGTAGTTTTGCCCGTAGCACGGAGGAAAAACTCCAAAGGTCCGAACAGAGACAACAGGACAGAGAAAGAAATACATTAACAGATTCTAGATCTAACCTGGAGGGTAAAAACCCCCATTTTAATACAAAACCAAGACAGCCACTCAGACAGGACAAGCAACTCAAAATCAACAAAGTAGTCTGTATCATAGACAAACCCAAAACAATCCGTGGCAGACCAATCAACAAAATATTCAATCCAACGCTTACAGTAGCCATGGACTGGCACATAAAAGACCCACTAATAGAGCGCGAGGTACACGGGACCGAAACATCAAAGAAAAAACCATTTGTCGTTAAACAATGACCAATCTAACGGAAACAATGACAAATACCCTACACTAGCCGAAGAGGAAGTAGAAGACATAGATGATGTTCTCGTAGAATATGACGAAATAAATTTTTTAGGCAAAACTCCCTGCTCCCGTTCATATAAAGGGATATCGCAGGGAGAAAAATTAAACTTTTGATAAACAGAAAAAGAAAGAGTAGAGAAAGTCACACACAAAAATTGCGCAATTTTGGAAGAAGAGAGAGAGGGAGGAGAACGATCTTATAACATACACTGCGAGAATAAATCGAGCTCCAAATAATGTCTTCGACAACGGCCTCCAAGCGACAACGCAACAACGCTGGGACTGCAAGCTCGGATGCCCCTTCTCACCAGCTTATGGCCTTGTTTACGGTGCGCCTCCAAGAGCACGCGGATCAGATGTCCACATCGCTAAGCCTTACGGAGCGCCTGGACCTAATCGAGGGTGAGGTTAAAAAGACGGGAGAGAGAGTTTTATGCCTAGAACGCGAAGTAGTTGATCTACGCGCGCAACGGGAGCAGCTATATGAGCGGGTCGGACACCTGCACCGGGAGATTGCGGACATGCGGGCAATGAGAGAGAGAGTGGGCAGCGTGGAAGCAAAACTCGCTGCACAAAAACACATATCAAACAATAATGTGCTAGGGGGCTAAGGCTGGGCAGTGAAGCGTGTGTGCCTGTCGCCGCTCCAAGCTGACTCAGCCAGTAGGAGTTGGCAGCCACATGCCGACTACTGCAGACTCACCCTACGTGGTGAAGATCACATCCTGCTCGAGATGCCCCTGCTCTAGAATAAATATGGCGGATCTGGAGAGGACAACTTGAAAAAACCCGTAATAACCGGTGTTACCGTACCGTGCCCCTGTGACGAATGGCACTACGTTAGTGTGTCTTGTAACGGTGGCTTCCGGATACCTGGCACCTCCGGTCGTATAAGTGCCCGATCCGGGGTATGAGGCTCTACCCCGGGGGATACTTCCTTCCTCACTACTCGTGGGACCAACTTATGGATACTACCGAAAACACAAAAGAATCAGGGTGCTCTAGCCGCCCCAAATCGAGTCTAAACCAAACCCATCCGGGAGCCTGAAGATGCTATGGACGTTTGTTCACAAAGCTCTGGCACCGACAGCATCAGCAAGGAAGAGGAAGAAACACTTCCTCGCCTCCCCAAAGGATGAAAAACCTAAGCGGATGGCGTTATCGGGCACCGCAAGGAAGAGGCTGCGCAGACACCTTGCGAACGGCATACCCATGGAGGAGGCCAAAAGGCTCGCACAGAAGCCTATGGACCCTCCAAGGGCTGTGCCCACCAGGAGAGGCGCTACAGCCAGCAAAAGAGGTAGATCGGCCAACACGACCCCAGAAGAGGTGTCGACTAAGAGGGCCATGTTCAAAACCGTGGCACCTAGTGCCCTGACGAAGGGTGATCCTGCAAATGTATTGCCGGCCACGGAGGCTCCAGCAGCCTCCACAACCGCAGCAGCGACTGGGCAGGCAACACAGGAGCAGTCATCCAAAGTCGGTGTCATGGCCTCTTATAGAGATGTTGTCAGCTCCATGAAGATGGCAATACTGCCGGCCGACTACCCTGAAAGCCTCCTTACTACGGAACAGCTCCACCGCATTCAGTCCGCGATCCTATCGAGGGTGTTGGAGCTGAGACACGGCTCTGTGAAGCCGCTGTTCTCCGGCTGCACTTTCCGCCCTAGATGGATGGCGGTAACATGTGGAAATGCGGAGATAGCTGCGTGGCTAGGTACAGAGGTACCAAAGCTCCGGCTGTGGAAGGACGCCCACATCAAGGTGGTCCCTGAAGCAGAGGCTCCACGTGCCGCTGTCTTAATAGGATACTTTCCGCTTCCAAATGCGGACATGAAGACGGACGAGATACTGAAGCTCGTCGAGGGGCAAAACAGCGGCCTGCGCGTGGGAGACTGGCGAGTCTTCCACCGAGAGATGAGGCAGAACATGGCCGTCATCACAATTGCGCTGGACCCAGTATCGGCCGATCGGATGAAGTCGCTGGCGTACCAGCTGTACTTTGCGTGGGGCACGGCTACACTCAAGCCAAAGGCCAGCGCGCAGTCGAACACACAAGGCGGTGGCTCCTGCTCTCGCAGCGGAGAAGCACACCTGCTCTAAGGCCGTCCGGAAGACGGCGGCCAGGGGCCGCAAGAGGGTGGACTAATGTCCTGTCCCCCTCCTTCCACTCTCCCCTAACACCCGGAAACACCTCCGATGTCTCCAAGCAAACCTCCACCACGTCTGACGTCCTTTGTAAGAGGTTTGCTACAATGGACACAGCATTTATCCAGGAGCCATGGGTAAATGCCGGACGTGTCCTGGGGCTAAAACCCCATCCGGTAAGCTGATATATGCAAATTAACAAAAATCTAACATTTGTTCCCCTATCACAGTTCATCACTGAGGACCTGGTGGCAGTTTGGATCAAAATACCCACGGCCCACGGCGAACAGGAGTCAGTCCTGGCCTCCGCTTACCTACCCGGTGACACTGACGAGGTGCCTCCGGCGCCTACCTGCGCCCTGGTCGAGCACTGCTAGAGAAACCGGCTCCGGTGGATTATCGCCTGCGATGCCAATGCACATCACACGGTCTGGGGGAGCAGTAACATAAACAAAAGAGGTGAGTACCTTCTTGAGTACATTATTAGTAATAACGTAGGTTTACTAAATCAGGGCAGCGAGCCTACATTTATTAACGCGATCAGAGAGGAAGTCCTTGAACTAACTCTCTGTAGTCTAAATATGTTGTCCGTTGTCTCAAACTGGCACGTTGCGAGTGAGATCACCATGTCTGATCACCAGCACATCCGATTTGATATAGGATGTGCCGTGCAATGTAGCTTTGTTACTAGAAATCCCAAAAACACAAACTGGGATCTTTTCTGTTTTGAACTTGAGCAATCCAGAGATTGCTCCACCCGTCCGATATTATCAATAGGCGAGCTAGAGCGTGAAGCTACTGTGCTTCAAACAAACATTGAATAGGCATATCACGCTAGCTGCGAACAAAAAGTTCGTAAGATCAGAAGGGCTGTTCCATGGTGGAACAAGAGCCTTGACGATCTTAAAAAGGCTGCGCAATGGCTCTTCAATAAAGCAAAGAATGGGAAAGCCACATGGGATTCCTATAAATCTGCTTTAACGCTCTACAACAAAGAGCTGAGAAGGTCAAAACGGGCTTCGTGGCGCCAACACTGCGGGCAGATTTCAACTCTCCCGGAAGCTGTCAATCTAAAAAAAGACCTCTCAAACGGCATCTGTACATTGAAAAAGCCAGATGGAACACACACAATCAACCCAACGGAAACGAGTAGTCTACTCCTGACTACTAATTTTCCTGGGTGCGTGGCTGTGGAGCAACCCAAATCGGAAAGTGAGGCACCAACCTACCTCTCTGGGGTTGGACACTGCTCACACCACACAAAATAGCGTAAAATATGCTATGCTAAGTTTTAGTCCATACAAATTCCCTGGAACGCATGAAATTTATCCATGCTTGTTGCAGCGGGGACTGCACCAACTCGCACTACCCCTGGTCCGTATATTCCGAGCTAGTCTCGTGCTTAAACACATACCAAGCAAATGTGCTAAAGTAAAAGTTGTGTTTATTCCAAAGTTGTGTTTACTCCAATGGTCTGAGGGAAGGGAACCCCTTATCAATCAGAACGTGTTGGAAACATGCCTTTCAGACTGTTTTATCAAAATAGCGTACAATATGCTATGCTAAGTTTTAGTCCATACAAATTCCCTGGAACGCATGGAATTTATCCATGCTTGTTGCAGCGGGGACTGCACCAACTCGCACTCCCCCTGGTCCGTATATTGTAAAGTTGTGTTTATTCCAAAGGTAGGGAAGAAAGATTCCCAGCTGCCTAAGTCCTATAGACCGATTAGCCTTAGCTCATTCTTACTTAAAACTATGGAGAAGATAATTGACCAGCACATCAGGGATGTGAATCTCAAGCATCTTCCCCTACATAAGTACCAATATGCGTATCAAGCTGGTAAGTCAACTGAGACTGCCATTCACTGCCTTATAACAACCATTGAAAAGGCCATTGGCGCTCAACAATTAGCACTAGGTGCCTTTCTAGACATCTCAGGAGCTTTTGACAACACGTCATATGAGGCTATCCGTGCCTCTCTTGTAAGTAAAAATTTCGTCATATGAGGCCTACACACCCATTATTAGGTGGATTCCTGAAATGCTTAAATCCAGAATCATAACTGTAGACCTAGGAGGAACCATGACCTCAAAGAAAATAATGCCGTCATATGAGGCCTACACACCCATTATTAGGTGAATTCTGGAAATGCTCAAATCCAGAATTATAACTGTAGACCTACAAGGAACCATGACCTCAATCACAGCCACAAGGGGGTGCTCCCAAGGGGGAGTACTCTCTCCTCTCTAGTGGACTCTGGTCATCGACGAGCTACTGTATGAGCTCAACAACTTAGGATTCCCCACTCAATGCTACGCTGTTGATCTAGTCATCTGTATAGTGGGCTGACATGAGCAAACCATCTCGGATCGCATGCAGCAAGCCCTAAATATAGCCAGCCGATGGCGTCAGGACAAAGGACTGCCCATAAACCTGTCTAAAACTGTTCTAGGTTTATTGACCAGGAAAAGGTTTCTTTCTCTAACTAGACCATCCCTAAATGGATCCACCATTGATTTTTCGGTTGAAGCCAACTACCTAGGAGTTATACTTGACTCCAAGCTCAACTGGAATTCACACCTCGAAAATACAATAAATAAACCCACCCGATCATATTTCGCTTGTAATAGGCTTTTCGGTAGAACACGGCCTAAGGCCCAAAATGATCTACTGGTCTTTTAACACTGTGGTAAGACCGATTCTAACCTATGCATCTCTTGCTTGGTGGCAGTACTTACCAATATACAAAAACTGGTCTGCATAGACATCACTGGAGCCATCCGGACATGCCCCACTGCAGCACTTGGAGTCATAACTGGCATACCCCCTCTAACCATTACCCTGGAAAAGGAGGCCTGTCTGGGGGCACTTCGCCTTCAAAATATCACCGACATAAAAAATGGTGATCTTACAGTGCATTTACGGGTTCTCGAACCCTTAATAAACGAGCACATTCTGCGCGTAACTGACGAACAGAAACCTAAACTTGTCTTCCACAGAAACTTCTCTGTAGTCTTGCACACCAGAGACGATTGGAATACGAAAGAAATATCTCTACCCAGTGGATCACAAACGTGGTACACTGACGGGTCGAAATTGGAAAACGGTGACACCGGGAATGGTATTTTTGGACCAAGGTTCAACAAGTGCTCGTGAATGCCTTCGCAGGAAAATGCAAGGTGCACGGACTTACATCTTCTCTGACAGTCAGGCGGCGCCCATAGCGCTGAGATTCTTCATCTCCTCCAGACTTGTAGAGAACTGTTTCCAGCAGCTGAACGCCCTTGCTTCCAAGAACATCTTAACGGTGGGTTGGGTGCTAGGGCATGAAGGCCATATAGGAAACGAGGTGGCAGACTCCCTGGCTAAACGCGGGGCGATGACACCACTAATCGGCCCTGAACCGTTCTGTGGACTTTCGAAAGGACACAAAAGAGAACTGCTCAGGAAATGGAGATAAATCGCCACTGGACCGACAGTGCAGGGCTGAGACAAGCCAAACAATTCCTCGTCCTCGTCGCGATCTAAGCGCATCATCAACTTAAAAAAGAGTGAAATTCGCACTCTAACAGGCTACCTAACGGGTCACTGCAACCTAAGGTATCACCTTAAGAAATTAAAACTTT
>VNJZ01012332.1:0-47511 GCA_008042795.1 Drosophila asahinai
CGGACAATATCTAAACCGAAGTCTCTATACTATCATCATATTTCTTTCGCCAATCTAAAAAGGCATTCATTTAATATGATTGTTTTTAAAACTTCATTCTTAGATTTTGCCAATTTTTCAGGGAATGTCCAACCGCTCAAAGTACCGGCAAATATGCTGCCATAATAACTGCTTCCGACAGCTATGAGAGGCGGCAGCTGTGGTGGAGAAGCGGTTGGAGGCATGCGCCGCCACTCTGGCAATCACATTCATTTCATTTCGTACAGAAATTTATTTACACACCAACAAAAGTCGAGGCCTGGCCGGGAGATAGGGGAAGAGATTCCCGGAATGCGCTGTGGCAGCCACTTCCGGCGGAAACTAGCTTTTAACCCCATGAACGAGTCTAGGCGTTAATACGGCGCCCAGTCATATCCCTAGTCTGTGCGTAATGAAAAATGCAAATTCCCAACGGCTAAATTCTAGCAAACAAGCAAAGCGACGCGCCGCGTCGAGAGCAACGTGTTTTTTTCGCCCCACACTGAAAGAAGGACTTGATACGTGACCGAAATCCTGCCAGGCCCAAATCCGTATAAATTTTATATTTTGGAGAATAAAAAAACTTCGGCTTTGAAAAATCGTGCCTAATCACTGCTTGAGTCATTGGTCATTTATATATCTATTTTTTTTTAAGGTGTGCTTTTAGTTTTTGAAGATACTTAAACTTAGTTTGTATTTTGTTCAGCTCAATTGTAGTAAGCTTCTTATAGAAATTGCTTACCACCGAAAGTGAGAGTTTGGTGAATTTATTTTTCTAACACTAAAGATGTTTGACGCAAGCTAAAGTTTTTAGTTGAGTCCGAAATACTTCCGATTCTCTTATTCAAGTGTACACAAATAGACTTGCCTTGCCTGCAAGATCTGGCCAGCCAACATCCCCAGCTCCCAACCAAGATGCAGCAGCTGGAGCTTCAGCAATTGCAGCTGGTGGAAAGAGTTCGTCCTGCTCATCGTTGTCGTCACCGTCGTGGCCGCTCTCTAGCGTATTGTGTGGCAAATGACAGGAAATTTAAAAGGATGCCTTTGTGCTCGTCCCATGCTGTCCCAGAAGCAACAAGAACAACAACGGCAGCAACAACAAAAACACCACCATAACAAAGTGCTGTGTTCTGTTCTATTTTGCAGTCTCTGGTATCCTGGTAGGGAGGTGACTCCGTGGGTTGTGCTCTTGTGTCTAGCTCGCGGCCATAATTTCAACTTGATAAGCAGCTTAACCCACCAGTGCCTGTGCAGTGTGCCTCCCACTTGACCTGTCCTACTTTTTCTCTCCATCTTTTTCCGTGAATCCCATTTGCTCGATGTTAGCCAAGCTTTGGAATCGCTCCATAATTTTACGCATTTAAATTAATTAGCCAGCTTTTACCTCTTTCGCCTCCTGAACCCCTATTGATAAGACCTATTACAATACTTATTAAAGGATAAAGATTGTTTGTTTGTGATCAAGTAGGTCAAAAATTACGCTTACATGTCAATCCTTCTGAAGACGATATCTATTGTTCTACGATTTTTGGTTTTCTCGATAGGTGTTTTTGAATTATATCATTATAACGGAAAACAGATTGAAAGGCTAGATTTCCCGCGCCCATAATTCTAAACGACTAAAGTTAAAAAAACATGCTTTATGTCGCTGGAAAGGTATTTTGAAATTAAATCTTAATAGGATAATTAAAAAATGTATAATTAAAATCAATTTTTTTTTTAAGTTTTTGAAATTGATAGTAATAGATTGCCCAACTTTTGGGATATAACACATGTTGGATAATTTAATATATTTTTATTTTATTTGAAAAGTTTATAGTTTTAAGTTTACAAATATATTGATATGGTTGATTAGAATAGAATTTAAAGAACGATTTTACAACTTATTTTGCGTGACTTTACAACTTTGGTACGACTTTTCGGCTGATTAACAAACGCCCCAGCTTCTTAACCTTCTTCGGACAAATCTGACTCGCTGCTGACTCTTGAATATAGAGCTTTATACGGATTTATATCAATAAAAGTGTGGACTGTCAACTTATACCCACGTTACAACCTTACACACATATCTGGAAAAATTCGCTTTCTCGAGATATTACTCATGAAAATTAGTAGCAATGATCCCATATAGTTAGTTTTTTGTTTTTGTTTTTAATTTGATATAATGATATAATTCAAAAACACCTAACGAGGTACCAAACTTTTGTGACGATAACAGGCAATCAGATAAGATCGAGGGTAGCCATAGGTTACAAGGGTATTACTTGTATAAGTAAGTGCCAGCCGAGAATGCATATAATATAAGAGCTAGAGCCACCAAATTTGGTGACAGCATTCTAATTCGTAAAATAAATAATAAAATAAATAAAATTTCTGATACCAAATATTGTGACGATTAATAGAACCGTTGACAAAAATAAATTACAACTATTTTAACTAGAATTATTTCTATTGCAGTTAGTATACATACATATACTATATCTTAATGCTGCCATGGGGACCATCGTGCCAAAATGACATATTTTTGTTTTTAGACTTTGAACTGATACTTTATATATGCAGATTTTAAATTTCATTCAAATCGGACCACTATATCTTATACTTAGCTGCCATAGGAATGACCAGACCAACTTAGCCGATATTCGATTTTAAGGATATTTTGATGTAATGATTGTTTTTATGAAAAGTATAGAAAATCGTGATCCGATCTCGACGAAATTTTCGATATTCTGCTAAAAGAGTATACATTTTAAGTTTACAAAGCTTTATGTAGTTATTTTAAATTGTACCCTAACTCTCCTATGAAAGATATAGAATATTGTTGTCCGATTCGGATATTTATTCAGAATTTGCCTATATATAATAATATATAATTTCGATTGGTAAATTACGAGCAGTTATTCATCTTTTCAAAAAAAATCGGTCCAATTCCCCAACCGCCAACCGAGAAAGCAGTAGGAAACCGAAGTAAAAAGGTATACGTTTGTGTTATTGATCAGGATCACCAGAAAAGTCGATCTTCCTGTCCTTCTGTCCGTATGTTAAATTGACTTGTCTGGTCAAGAAGAACTTAAAAATATTATTTTTTTTACTGCCTGTTGCATATATTCTCGGTTGGCTCTAAGCCATAATACCCTTGTAACTCTAAGGGTACCGTGTATAAAAATCTGAAATCCCATTCCCAGGAATAGGAAAGAAAAACAAAAAAAATCTTGACAGGCGAAACGTTTTTGCTGACAATATAACTTAATATACAACAAGCAATTAAACTTAAATAAAAAAGGTTACAAACTATTCAACATCTGAGGAAATGGAAAGAAGAGCGGTACAATGGCAATACATGAGGTCCGAGTGCGACGCGGTGGGCCAATGGAAAAATTGCTGTGAAAACATATATATATATATATATGAACTTGTTTTATTTTATGATAGCCCTTTGTCAGCACAGGACACTCCCGCACACACGCACTTGCACACTCGCTGCACTTGACAGGCAATGTTGCGGCGGCGAGGGAGCAAAATCTGCTGTGCGTATAGACTGTGCCAAGTGTGGAACCATTCGGAGAATTGGACGGTCGCACAGTGGGGTATTGGATCCGAAAAGTGGCGATTAATTCAAAAAACGATTTTTGCGTTCGATACATTTGATTTTTTTTTTTTTTTGTTAATACATAAAATTCTGCATTTAACCGTATATACATTTTTCTCCTCAACCTTACAGAGGCTGAGGAATCGGTTGTCAAAATTGCAATATATTTTCGGTGTCTTTAAAAAAGTAACAAAATTCCCTTTCCTTGGGCATTTTTAAAAATAAAATTGTTACCTTAAACAAAAATATACGCCAAAAAAGTTATGCAATCTCTAAGATAATATATTTAATTATTTTTTAAATATTTGTTAAACATTATCACTTTCAATTCTATAAATAAAATTATTGCAAATACAAAAAATTAACTTTAGGTAGACAAAAAGTAATGCGCTACGCGGTCCCATGCGATATTTTAAATGAGGTGTTATTCCTTAGATATTCAGTTTAACCCCCTCATTTGTGCAAATTAAATTTTAGTGGATATACTGATAGCGCGCGCACTACAAGAGCGGACGTTGCGCTGCCAGATGAGTTTCTAAAACCCACCGAGATCAGTATTGGCGCCCATGAGACTTCTTCAACAAATAGCGACTCATCTAGCGAAGATTGAACAAAGGTTTTTTAAAAACCGAAATTAAATAAATAAATAAAATGTTATATACAAACAAATTTTTTTTTTATTTATGGGTTTCATAAAAAATAAAAAAAATAAAGAACGGTTTGGTTTTTTTTTTTAATATTTTTTCTTAACATTTTAACATACATAATAAAAAATCAAACTTTTTTTACAACTTAATATTTTTATTAAAAAGATAAAAAAATTAACATTTTTTTGTATGGCAGCTATAAGAACTTATCGAACTACTATTCGATTCTGATAAAATTTTTCCTTAAAATCTAGAATATTTTGAAACTTTATATGTAATAATTTGGTTACAAAATTCTTAAAAATTTTAATATTGATTTTAAAAATAATAAAAATAATTTTATTTAAAAACAAACAACTTTTCTTACTTAGTTTTGTCATATCTAACAGAAAAAAAAGTCTCCATCCAAAATATGCCCTCTTGATTTGATCCCCACTTTTCGGGTCCAGTACCCCACTGTGGGTCGGCGGCCCACGCACGACATGACTGTAACATGTAATTATTTTTCAATAAAACCCAAGGCAGCAAAAGCAACAACGCGATGACAACGACGGCACTGACAACATGCCGTATGAGTGACCAAGGCAAAATTAAAACAAGAAAAGAAGGTAACTTCGGCAAGCCGAAGTTTATATACTCTAGCAGATAAATTTAAATTAAAAAGGGGATCACATACTAAGTCTTACTAAGTTTTATCTAGTGTCGTTAGAAACAACGAAAACTGATATTTTGGCTCGATCGTTCCTACAACAGCTATAAGATATAGTAGTCCGACTTGTACAAAATTTAAAATGTATAGCTATATTTAATTTAAAAGATCGTAAGCAGAGTTATGCTGATATTGTTAAAAACAACGAAACTGGCTATTTTTGCCCTATCATTCCCATTGCAGCTATAAGATATAGTGATCAGATTTCGACCATTTCGACAATATACTTACTGCAATCAAGAATATATATCAAGATCAAGAATATATATACTCTATGGGGTCGGAGATGCTTCCTTCACTCCCCTGCAAACTTTTGGTGAAAATTATAATACCCTGCAAGGTTATAAATATAACTACAACAACGTCAAACCAAACAAAAAGGAACTCTGTCGTCAAGTGTCTCGACAACGATATACCTTCTCACACTCGTAGCCGCCTTGCTGTTGTATCTTGCTGTACCTTACCTTACTTAATAAATACATCCTACATTTATGATCATCCAAATGTTTTAGATCACGTACTAGTATAGTAAGCTATATTTCAAGAACAAAATTTAATCGTTTCCTAAACTACGAAAATTGTTTTTAATTATAGCCTCAATCTTGCAATCTTTTTAGTACATATGTATGTAGGTACGTGAAATGATTTCTAAAATTATATATTATTTTATTTTCTAAATCTCCCCGCTCTTAAACTTCGCTGCACAGCCAATTAATTTCAAGAGCCATGTGATCCACAAAGGCGGCCGGATAATGGTTTTAAAATACATATTAAGTACAAATCTTAAAATATATGTAAATTTCTTGGCACGATGTCTGTACAATAAATATAGCTCTCTCTGATTAAAGGGTATGCCAATATATATTGCATACGTGATAATAAAATGAAATAAAAATGTCCAGCATATATGCGTCAGCAACAGTTACGCGTTACTACACTCCAACTTGGCTTGGAAGGGGAATAGGACTGGCCACGAAAAGACAATAAAAACGAAATTATTAATTTGACAGGGAAAGCTGGGAGCGGAAAGAGGGCAGCTTAAAGGAAGAGTGACCACAGCATTTTAACAGCCGCAATTTTTATGAAAATGCTATCCGTCCCGCTCCTTTTCTGTTCTTTTTTTTCTGAGCCACGCCCACTGAGTGAAGTTGCTGCTGCAGAAAATAAAAACAAAAGACTCATCATCAGAGGATTCCGGGGAAATGGAGTGGGAAGAGTATGAGGACAAATGCATGAAAATCTGACAAGCCCGTGGCATATGACATGCCATCCCTCTTCCTCCTTCCTCCTGCCTCCGTCCGCAACCGCGCCCGTTCTCTCCCCCTCTGGCTCTCAACTGATGTCCGAGCATAAAAACTTTTCTTTTAGTCGAGTTTTGCTTCTTTGCTGTGGTTGACAGCCAACAGCGTCAACATTTTAAAGTCGAGCGCTGGCTGTGAAGAATGCATTTTTATTGAATAAAAAAAAAACGGATAAAAAGGAGGCCCCCTTAAAACGGATCATAATTAAATTTGAGTTTTGCAAAATCAAGGCTCTTATTGTCTTTTGGTTGTCCCCAAAAATACCGCGTAGGCCGACGTGAAATTCACGGAATTCATGAACTCGTGCATTCACCGGTTTGGGACTGTTGCCCAATGAGCCTGAAAGGAGACAGTCTTGCAGTATCGCCAGCTGCTTTCTTTGCAAGGCTTCCGGAGATATAGGACAAAAAATCGTAGATTATTTCCATGACTCTCACTCACACACTCTGATACGTGATAAGGAAACTAATTAAGCTCCAACTCTGATTACCAGCAACAACTTTTTTGTGTCCTTTCAAATGACATTTTTTTTCGCGTCCGTTTGCTGCATACTCTTGTGCGCATCAAAGCGAAATAATTAACAAATGTATAACACACACTGGGATAGAAAGCATACATACATATGTACATATCTCTCGCTCAAAACTGCTTTTCAAATGTCAATGGCAAAGGCTTGGGCTGGGCTTCAGCGGGTAAAAACAGTGCACGGAAACTGTAAAAAACCCACAGGATCAGAAACCACTGGACACAGGCAAGTCGGTAGGGGGAGTACCCATTTTAATTAGCCGAGACCATATTTTTTAATGCTCAGCGTCCCATGCAGAATGGTCACTAGCCAGTTAATCCATAAACCGACTCCAGTTCGAACCCAACCCAGTCTGTTGGCGTCAATAGTTTAATCATAAAGTATAAGGCAAAAGAGGGTAACGATAACAACCATTCATCGGGTTAGGGACTGGGACTGGGTAGTGTGACGCCTCCACTTGGAGAAACGACTCATCTGCCAATTGCCGGCGCTGGAGGGCTACCAGAATGAGGCGCGTAGCTTCCTCGCAGTGCATCCAATGCTGAAGGGCTCCTCGGACTTCTCTCTACCGACTGCCATTCAGATGGCTTTAATGGAGAAATGGCAGTGGTGGTGAAGCCGTCGCTAAGCCTATTCAACGCGAGGTTCAATGGGCGATGCCAAACAGCGGCTAAATGCCTTTTGTATGCTATTGAAAAGTCTTTCACCTATTGATGGATGAATCCAGCTGGATACGAATTGGGTTTGGAGTTGACTGTGGCTTACTGGTGCGGGCCGAGCTGGGAGAGTAATTGGTCGGTCAGCTGAATGTTCCTACTATACGTTATTTATGCATTCCACTTAATTATCCATCATTTTGAAAAAGCTAATTAAGTTTTATGCTTATATACGGAGGCATTAAGAGCTAACAACAAGGCTAAAGGACACTTGGTGCAATTAAAATTATGAATGAGTGAACAATTTATAATACGAATTATTCAAATTCATGTTTCGCCATTTGCATACTTACAAATTCCCAGATTAAATTTTTTATAACTTACCTGAAAAGAGAAAAGAAAATTCAATAATTAATATCAGCATTCACACTTTCTTTATAAAGTTAATGCCTAGCTTGCTTGCCTCAAAAGTTAGATAGATAGAAGTCGGCACCTTATGAAAATCAGAGGATTTGGTTTTGAGATTCCAGGTACCCAAAATCGTATTCATCTAATTAAGAGTACGAATTTGTTTAAAACTTCTCAAACCAAAGTATTATAAATTAATTTAGAAGTTTTCAACCGCAGAAAGGAGCCATTTTTGAACCCAAGAAATCTGTATATTCATGATCAGCAGCAGGATCCGAGTCGACGTTACTGATCATGAGTATTTCTACCTTCTGCGGTCGGTACTAAGCTAAATTACCCTTCTACCCTAGGGTTCAATTTATTTTTAAGTCGATCAAGTAGTTGTTTCAAGGTAGAGCCTTGAGAATTTAGTCTTTAGCGAAATTAGCTAAGACAATATATAGACTTAGACTTGACCAAATCAAAACGTATGGTGTTGCTGAACTTGAATGGGTCACGATCGTACGGTTGTACGCGTTTAATGCACAAAAAAGATACAAATAATAATTTCCGAAACTTTTATTTTGCTGTTCGATACCATTTTGTTGTTGTTCATCGAGTTTTAGTTTTGATGATAATTGTAAAAAACAAACGCAAAATAGCTGTGGATTTAGGGTTGAACTAGTAAAATGCAAATATCTGCAAATAGAAACGGAATATTCTGAATCGAGTATACCCATTTGTTTTCTCTTTATTTTTATTAAGAACCGATTGCGAACGAAAGATTTATCCAGCTTTTTTTTACCTCATGTTTTCCTATGAATAATTTCATATTTCCTTGAAGAACAACTCATTTATTTCTTACTAGATTTCAATAATGAGATTTGGTAAAACAAAGTGCAAACATATCGTATGTGTTGCATACAAAATAATGAAATATAAAAATGCCTTTCAAAGTTTCAGTTTCTTCTCTTTCTGGTAAAGAATGTATTACCCTGAAACGCTATAAAACTTTTAAAACTGATGCAAAAATATTTTATTATTATTACATTATGTTACTGTAATGGTCTCACTATAGCTATATGGTATATATTAAACGCAATACAACATTCTGTCAACAAAATTTTGAAATTAGCATTAAAAACAATTTATTGACTGGCTTTGTCTCATATTTTCGAGCTAGCTTTGCAATCCTCATATGCATTCGTATGCAGTTAAATGACAAACAAACTGACAGATAGGAGAGCTAGGATGCTATTCAAGAAGAACCTAGATACAAGGAGGTAGACGACAGGCGTGTTTCAGAGCTCTAGCGTTTGTTTATTTATCTGTATAGGGAAAGCCGGGTAAGAGAGGTGCGCATCCTGTAACTTAGTTGTCAGCAACAGCAGCAACAACATCATGTTGCATTTATGAAATCCTTTTATCTTTTGGGCTTAATGCTAACACATGAGAAACGGAAAGAAAGACCAGTCCGGAGAGGGGGTTGGCCATCACAAAAAGCTTCTTTTGGGAACAATATTGTTGGAGACGGGGTAACATACCCGCCCACTGGTGTTTTCCTCTTTTCTGACAGAATGCATTGTTGCTACAACAAACATTGGAATGACACCTTGAGTGTCATTAATGCGTGTGACATTTTCATTATAACTTTTTATTGTCCTCGCTCTCCCCTTGGATGTGAAGTCTCCAAGAAGGGGAGAGTGGAAGGAAAATAATAGGGCGAAATTGTCAGTTTGCTTAGATTTATAAAATTGTTTATTTTTTGGTCCGACAAAGTTAAATGCAATTTTCATGCTGCTGGCATCATGCCTCAGGACATCAACTTGCTTTCGTGGGCCAGAAGTAAGAGCTGAATATACCATTTTTGCGTCTAGACCTGCTTTTGAGGAAATATTGCAAGCCATCTCCCATGTGCCAATTTCAATTAGGCTCGCAACAAAGGGTCTGAAAATAGCCAAAAGACGCTTCACTAGTTTCTAATTCAACTCCAACTGCAGTGACATAGCAACAATACATACCGCGCAGACTGCACCCGGCCGTTCCACAAAATGTGAGCCCTTTATCGCTGCACTGCAGCTGACTGTATGCAGCAGTGAGCAGAATGTAGTAAGCAATTGCCTGGGCTGTACGCAAATTGGCCTAGTAGAAAGTCATTTTGCAATTGTATTAAGTCCCAAAAGGACCTTTACGTTCCCGCTAGGCATCTGCCCTTGCCTAAGCTCGCGCTTCTTTTGTGTGTGTTTAAAATTCAAAGGGAAACAACAAAGAGCGAGGGCAGAATTTTCTTTTTTTAGACTTCCTGCAAATTTCATTTCCGCTTTGATTGCGCTTTTTCCGCAGGCCGGCCCAAAAAGGGAGAGCTGAACTGGAACTGACTGTGTGGTAAAAGTAAAACAAATGAACGGAAATGCCACACACGCACCCAGGACAACAACAGCAACAAGGACGAATGCGCCTTTGACACCTTTCGGCCAAAGTGTGACAAAGAGGGCGCCAGGTAAGGAATCGCAGCTAGAGATGAGCGCGTGACGCAGGTAGGCGGCGCCCACCGGGTGAGCCCCTCAGAGATTCTCTGTTCCTCGAGCCGTGAGACCTGTCACGTTGCCACCTCTGGCCTGACTTGGCGCTGTCCTGGAGCCCCAGCTGCATGTAAAGTATCTAGAAGACCCTTCTCCTGCTTGTTTAGCTGTTTGTTGTGCTTTTTGCCATGCCGGGGCTCTCTTGTCTTCTGCAGCTCTCCTCTAAGTGTGAAAAATGTCGAAAATGCAATTTCCTTCAAGTAAAATGCCTGCCATGCGCTTTTGTCTCCACCCCAAGTCGGGGCTTTATTCCACTCCCTCTGCTCTGCCATACCCTGGGTACGTGGCCGTATTACAAACGAGTGTGTGTTCTCCTGGCAGAGTGGAGAGGTGTTCTAGTCCTGTTTGCTAGCCCTGACTCTACGCCTGGCCTGCCCAATTCTCTGTAGCTTAAATAAAGCACTTCCGCTAATAAAGTCGCACTCGGCAGCCGCCTCTATCCCTTTCACTTCGTCTCCCCTCTCGATACAGAGGCTCTGCGGGTGACAACAACGGCAGCTCAGAGCTTGCAGCTTGCAGCTTGGATCGTGCCAGGACCCGCACACAAATGCAGGGAGACTGCAACATGCGTGTCAATGCGAGAGAAGGGAAACAGAGGGCTGGCAGCACTGAGGAGTCCTGCCAGTGTGCGCCGGGCCTAGGTTTCCTTTCGTGGCGAAAACACATTTGGAAAATTTGTGTAGGCGACATTGTTGTAAATCACCGACACATTTTCCAATGGCAACCAAAACACCGTGGCCCATGCTAGGCGTCTGACCGCCTCTTCATAGAAAATCACTGAGAAAACCAAAAGTACAATGAAAAATCTTACCCAACCTCGGCAACTTTAAAGTCTACATACGCAGTTTTCTAGGAGATTCCGGTTACAAGTAGCAAGTAAGAAAGCTATAGATACCCTACAGTAGAGTGCACTAGTTCGTAGGTGGTGGTTTTATATTTACAAGGGAACCATTTTCCATTTTTTTTGTGAAATGTCCGCCTACTACTGATAATACTAGTGATGTGAACTAGTGATAAGGGATAAAGTTACTTAAGTCTGCATGCTAGTTTTTCACTCAAACTGAGTACATATTGTGAGAACAAAAATAATGTACGAAGGAGATTTAAGAACGTTTTGATAACTCTTTTTGAGAATTATATTGAAGAACGTATCGTTTCAAATTTGTTTGAAAGTGTTTAATTTCTGTTTTCTGTTCTGTAATTTACATGGCAATGATTCTTATTTTTGTTGACATAGGTCCTGTAAGTTAATATGTTAAAGTTAAATGGATGTATTTAATTTAAATTAATTATATTAAGAACACGGAAGTATCCATGTTCTGGTTCGACGTTCGTTTACCAAGGGGATATAAGTACTGGATACACGAAATAGTTAGGTAGAAAGGTAAGGCAAGCCCAATCGACACCTCCAGTAATTTAGGTTATAGACAACTTTTGTCTGTTTTTTTTAATAGTATATTTTGGACCGATTTATTGTAAGTTAGTCGCTCTTCTTCAGATTACGTAGCACCGAGCGAGGGTTTTGACTATCAGAACTTCCAGAAAGTAAAGTTTAAAGGAGTGTGGTTTTTCCCCAGTGCACGGATAGGACACTTTCTGCAGTGGGTGAGCTCCTTGTCCGCCTGCGTAAATGTTGCGGCTGCACGCATTGGCCTATGTGTGCGACCCGCCTGCGCCGTCCCTTCTTCCGCAGCTCCTTTCGGGTGGGCAGCTCAAAATTACTGCCAACTTCTGCAAGTGACGATGACGACGACTGAAATGTTGCATGCATTGCACGGGGAGAGCCCCAGAACGGTGCGAGTGGGGGTCGAGGACAATGACGTTTTGACTTTGCCCACACCCGATCTGGCTCCTGGCTCTCGCACACATTCATCACCGGCTTAATGATGGCCCTGTCGCAGAGTTCGGAGTTGGCATTCGTTGGCGCAGTCACTGCACAGATTTTTGTTGACAATGGGTGTGAAAATTGAGGGCGAGTGATTGCATTTGCCCCAGCCGCTCTGCCGTCGTGACTCACGATGCATGCCAAGAGTGTCTTCTGAGCTTTTGTCTGGCTCCCTTGAACGAAGCTTTGGTCTCGTCCTAGAAGTGTAGGTAATTAATAGACTTGAAATGGTCGCTTGAGCAAAATTTTAATTAGGAGACACATGCAAAATTTTAAAGGACGAATAGGGATCTGCGTTTTGGCTTCTGCCTTTAATTGTTGTCTTCGACACCCCCATCTCACTCGCATCTCAACACGCAGGCGTGGTGCGGTAGAAGTGAGGAAATTACAAGTCGTGAATTAATGGCTGTTTCCCCCGCTCGTCTTCCTTTCCAACACAATCACTTGCTGGGTGGATGGCGAGGACACCCCAATAGATGGAGGAGAGTACCCCGCATACGTTGCCAGGATATCCGTCGTTGTACTCGTCGCCGTCTTCGCTGCAATTGCAATTGCTTTGTCAGCTCAAAAACTTAACCTCAGACGTGGGCGGAGGGCTTCAGATGCATACTTGGGCTGCCCTGTCCTCCACACGTGTGTGTGCCACTGTTTGCCGACTCCCCAACCAATCTCACCTCACTTTGCATGCCCTTCCCTTCTCTAGCACCACTGGAGCTGGGCTTTCAACATATTTGGCTTAATTTAAATTTCAAACATTTGCCCAAGCAGCGGTAGCTAGAGCTTCTTCCAGGGTCTTCGCCTTCTTCGAATTTAATTAGTAACGCGTGCTTTCCGTCAGTTTTCCGTTTTCGGCTTTGCAAGCCAGCGGCAGACGTGTGAAGCGCTCGCAACGGGAAATTGGTTTGGCATTTTGCAGAACCTCCGTTGGGGTCTCCTGACATCCCGAACCACCCATCGCATAATGCCTCACCTGCTGAGAGTTCTGCCGCCATCAATTCTCTTTGAACTTCGACTTTGAACTTGACACTTTTTCAGTTATTGATATGATTGGGGGTCGCCTCGGTAAAGGTCCTTGCTGAAAATTTCCCTTGGAAATTGCTTCACCTAGTGGCGACTGCCGCGCTTCCTCGGCTGGCCCAAAGTAATCCTTAATTATACTTTGTCGCACATTTAGCTGAAACTTTAAGCTGAGAGAGAGAGAGGGAAGGCGAGGACCAGGGACGGTAATACAGTTTCTGCGCTCACTTCATAAAGTCACATCAATTTATTTTATTTCCTTAGTTAGTTTCAAAGTGTCAACATAATAAATGAACTGCACGTAGCAACAACAAAGCGAGGAGCAACCAGCATCGGGTAGTTGCTGTACATTGGCAAAAAGATGTCGCATTTCAAAAATAGTTGCACGCAACAAACGAGCGCAGGACTCGCAGGCCATTCTAAAATACGCATAAAAATGGAAGACAAATGGTGAGCAGCCAAGGAGGCGAGGGAGGAGCAGCAGAGGCGGACAGCGAAAACAGACAAGAATGTGCTAAACTGCACAAAAAATGCAGGGACACGGACGGACTGCGACTGGTACTGGGACAGGGAAAACAAAAATGATTAAAAAGGACATGCAAACACCTAAAACGTCGCGAAGGAGGAAAAATGCCACAAATGCAGCGACCGTGCAAATTTTCTTCATTTCCATTTTGACAAAATGCAAACAGCGAATGCAGAGAGACATTGAGCGACCGAGGAGGGACAGTTGACGGACTGACTCCCACTGACATTGACAAATAATGAATGGCCACCAGGCCAGGAGCAGCACCACCAACGTAAGAAGGAGTCTAACAGTGGGTAGCCACGGCAAAAAAGTGGTCACAGATCACTTCAGTCAGCCAGTTAGGAGAGCAGTCTGCAAAGGTAACCCTTCGCCGCCTTGTAGCGCATTTTTTGGGATCCTTTGCCACTGTCCTCCGCCAGAGGAGATTCTGCTGCTGACTGGCGCCGCTTGAATGTGTCAAAATTGGAGC
Source organism: Drosophila asahinai (assembly GCA_008042795.1). Taxonomy (NCBI): domain Eukaryota; kingdom Metazoa; phylum Arthropoda; class Insecta; order Diptera; family Drosophilidae; genus Drosophila; species Drosophila asahinai. The sequence continues at coordinate 14,316 of VNJZ01012332.1, forward strand.
CGCATTGTCCGCAGCACAAAACGTACGATCCGAGTGAGGAAGTGAAGGAGGAGCTCTAGCCGGCGGAGCAGGTTGAGCTGCGGTGCAGGAAGCAGCTGCAGATGCCAGCGTTAACCGCAAGGATGATGACAACGAAGGACGAGTTTGTGGAAGGGAATGTGTCTCGGTAGGTGGAGGGGGCTATAGATGGCGATGTGGACGTGAATGTGGATGTGGCGCTGGCAACGTGGAAACAAACAAAACGCCAGACAAGAAATTAAGACAATTGAACCGTTGAGGCGTGCGAAGACATGACATCGGTGGGCAGCACGGGACAGTGGGCGCCCAGTGGGCGTGGTCATGTTGACATTACAGGTGCGCCGTACTCAGGGCACTAGCTGTTTTCAATGGCGCAGAAAGGACAACAACAAACTCGGTGGCAAAGGGCTGGGAAAAAGGGGTCGCCGCCCGGCGACGTGTTGGCTTAAGTTATTAAAACAGAAGAGAAAGGATAGCAAAAATAGGGAGACACTAGAGCATTCCTCTGGGGAGGGAGCGGTAGAAGTAAACAAATAATTGCCATGCAAAAAGTATTAGGTGTCCCCCACACAACCCTTGCTCACTCGCTTCGGCCTTCAGTGTGTGCTGTTGCGTATCCTTACAGTTTGAGAAAATAATTTGTTTAATGGAATGTAAATTTCATACTTAAGCAAATAAAGCCAAGGGGTTGAATGGGTGGTGGTTGTTTGTGTGGGCTGAACGGATCTTAGTTTTTCCGTCCCTATCTTTGTCGACTGTCTTTGTCATAGCGAAGAATAGTATTTATTTCCCTTATGTTGCGGATGCTGGATGTTTTCGTGTTTTGGCTGAGCTGGTACATCTAGCTGGCGTAGGTGCTGACATGTTAATGGATATATGTTGTCTGTGACTGGTTTAACATCTGTATACCCTTGCGGACGGTATTATATTTTAGTCAGATGTTGGCAACGCAGTAAACGTAGTCTATAAGTTAGAACGGGTTGGATCAGACGACTTAGCATACAACCTGTCATTGAAACGGTTGACATTCCGACATATAGGCTAGTTCGCGTAGAAACCGACAAACGGACATTGCTAGATCGACTTGGCTGGTGATGCTGGAATGCACTCAGAATGATGGCGAAATTAATGTATAAAAATGTATAAACTGTCCGATTTTCAACGTATTTCAATAAATTTTAAGAGATAACAGTTTATCACGGTCTTAGAAATACGGTTTTTAATTTTATTAAGATCGGAAAAATAATATCGTATAGCTGCCGTAGAAGCTATCGGTCGATTTATATGAAAATGTAAAATTCTACATGTAAAATGTAAAATATGTAGGTCAATGTAATACAAAATTAGAAACTTCAAAAATTTTTCCAAATGGATCGATTTTTAATGATCCACTTGCAGACTGCAAGGGTATACAAACTTCGGCTTACCGGAGATAGCTTTGTTTATTGATTCTGTTATTATTAATAATATTTAATCAAATAAAAACACCTCTTAACGAGGTGAAATTAAAGTGACGATGGCACATTCAACTCAAAAAATTTCTGATACCAAATTTTGAGACGATTAATAATTGTGACGATTTAATAATTTAATTAGTTTCAAAATTGGCACGCTGCCAGTTTTGCCTCTTTAATTTTTTTAGCTAAGTGCCGATTTTGATGCTATCCGAAAGCGAATTTTCGGATATATGTATTGTACCCCGAAATATCTCAGGGGCTAGACGGCCTGAAGCGACTATAAAAATCGTAAAAGCCAGTTAAAACAAAAATTTTAAATCTAAAAAAAAATTATTTTAATTCTAAATTCTTAATTATAATGTTTAGAAAAATTTTGTCAGGGCAAAGAAATTATCATATCAAAATACTTTTTCAACGACATTCTGTAACTTTAGTCGTTCAGAAGTTATGGGCGCGAGAAATTTCATGTTTTCCCGCCAAAGCGGGTTGCTGAAAACAGCAACAATTAGAATAAATAAAAAAAAATTAAACGATTTCTTTTAAATATAAATTATATTAAATTTCCTTTGATGGTTTTTAGTTTTATTGCATTGTGCACGTCTCTATATGACTCTACATGATTTTTTTTCATAAATGCATTTATAGTGCATGGAAAAAGTTAGGTATATGGGATCTTTGCTACTAATTTTAATGATTAATATCTTAAGAAAGCGAATTTTCCCAGATATGTGTTATGTATCAAAAGTTGACCAATCTCAAGGGCTATATGGCCTTGAGTGACTATCAAAATCGTTAGAGCCATTTTTAAGAAAACTTCAAAAACTTAAAAAAAAAAGAATTCTTATTACAAATTCTTAAATATTATATTTAGTTAAATTATGTCCAGGCAAAGCTATCATCATGTCCAAATACCTTTCTAACGACATATTGCACGTGTCTGTAGTCAGTCGTTTAGAAGTTATGGGCGCGGGAAATCTACCTTTTTTTAACTGTTTTACCGCCAAACTAGCGGAAACCCAAAAAGTCGTAGAACAAAAAATGTTGAACTCGAGCAGTTTAATAAAATAAAAGTGGTCCCAGGATTCTAAAACAAAAAAATCGACAGACAGACAAACAACAGGACAAACGTTTTCATTTCGGAAAGGCCTTTAAAATATTGTTTATTGAATATCTTTTGAACGGAGTATCGGATCAAGATGATCGAGGTGTCATTCGACGCGTATACAAAATTTTGCGATTTTTGCTCCACCGGCACCAATAGCTCCAATTTTCAAAATGTTCATTTTTGCACTTTCACTCCCATTTCTCCTAAACTAATCCGTTTTTGAAAAATCTTAGTTCGCAGTTTCAAAGAGGTTTACAATACCTTTCGATCAAGATATAAATGGTTCTGATCGAACTATCGTAGCATATTTTCAATTCTACGGCTGTATATAGTAGTCTCCTTGGGCACCACAGTCCCGGTGCTCATCAATAAATTACATATTTGACAAATATATTTCGACTGTTGTCAATGCACACGAGCAGCAAATCTAATTGGCTCACGTCAATTTAACTATTATGCAGTAAGCAAATAAGTAAAATAAAAAAATAACTAAAAAAAAAATGTAAGGCATACTCGATTCTAGCTTTCTTACTTGTTTTACTTCCTTTGTCATTCACTCAAAGCAACGCAAGGATATAAGAAGCCCAACAATAAATTTTATTCTTGCTAATTACGCTAAAAATAACAATACTCGAAATATCAGGAAGAATTAACGTCCACAATTCAGTTTCGAAAACGGCGCCTACCGTAATTCAATTTTAATTAAACGTGTAACTGTTTGCCATATCAATCTACTACCAAACCGCACAGAAAAATGCGATGTCTAACTTAATGCACTTTTCAGATGCAATTAGTTAACCTCAACAGAAAGAGAAAAAACTGCAAACCGTCTAAAAACAAACTTGCATATTAAATAACAATTAATTTGCTAATCAATGATGTGAATAATGTTTTCGCGAGCAAACAACAAAAATGCATTAAAATTAGTGCCAGCTGGGGTGGGAGTACGGAGCCTGAGCGCATACATACACCACTGTCCAAAATAATATGTACATAGGCATCGTGCCACTTTGTTTAGTTATTGCTCGATCTTTTTGAATGTATGCCTGCCAATTGTTTATATATTGAAAAGTTACAGTATGGCGAATCATTCAAATAAAAAATTAGAGGGGGTTACCGCGTTTTTTTAATGCTATGCTAAATAATAAGTACACCGCTGTTATTTTACAAGATTTAAGTATTAAGTCAACAATTATGCTCAAAATGTTTTGTTTTTTAATAACTTCTTACATATTTAACAATATACAAGTGAAAGAAACACTTTAGATGCACCAAATCGAAATTGAACTGTTAAAATGACCAATTTGCTTTATATCTTAAAATTAAAGGAAAAGTCTTCAGGAAATGCCGAAAACCCTGAAACATTTGGAAAATTCTATTCAGAATACCTTACAATAAAAAGAGCTTACTGAAAAAATGAGAACGAACGAAAAAATATTCAGAAACATCGAACAACTGCATCGTCTGTGTATCAAAAATTAAACCTTTCAAGTCTTTCAAGGCCCTTACCGCTCAAATTGTACATAAACCTTATCTAAAAAGGTTCGTCCTATATCTTAAAATGTCCGTTACTTCGAGAAAATAAAGTTTTAGATTGTGCAAAAAGGTGCCGAAAATATTTTGGGATGCTCTAGACCATATTGGGAGAGAGAGTAGAATATTATTTTATGGAACGACGAAATAAAAACAAATATGTTTGACAATGACTCCAAACGACATGAAAAAAGAACAAAAGGCAAAAAAATTGACGCCCGCTACACATAGAAGTCCCTCAAGCACTGTGGCGGATAAGTAATATTTTGGGACTATATTTCTCATCATGCCTTCTCATACCGAGAATGTATATAACAGGCAGAAGGAGGCATCTCCGACCCCATAAAGTATATAAATTCTTGATCAGCATCACCAGCCGTGTCGATTTAGCCATGTCCGTCTGTCCGTCTGTCCGTCCGTGTGAAACAACAGATCTCAGAGACTAGAAGGGCTAGAGTTACCAAATTTGGTGACAAAATTGACGACCCTCAAAAATCATAAAAAACGTAAAATAAGCATCGTTATTTTCGGGTCAAAGTTAATTGATAACATAAATAAACGTTAAATAACGGACGTTTTCTGAAAATTTCAGTAAAATCGGATGATAAACATGCGAGATATTAGCAATAAGGTTAGAATTTTAATACATTCCCCTAAGGCACTGCTGTTGCTGTTGCAAGCTGTAGCCGACAGGTGGCGCATTCGAGCCTTGGCCGTGCGATATAATGGCGCCAACTGCAGAAGAAATGACAAAAGAATAGAGCAAAAAATTACACAAAATAACATAATTCATTTTTTGGCGTCCTTATAAAATGTATCATTCATATTTAAGTATGACATTAAATTGTTTAGGTCGGGAGCTAATTCGAGAGAAGATTTATTTTAAGAGGTATCGAAGTAGAGTATGATAACGTATGTACAATTTAAAATAGCCTCTTAGTGTAAAGCACAAACGTTTAGGTACCGGGTATCCCACAGTCGAGCACTCCCGACTATAGCTTTCTTACTTGTTTTTAGTGTGTCAAAACGAATTAACAAATTATTTCAAAATAAGTAATAATGTACTTAATACGTTTCGAGTTGTAGGCTTTGTTGAATTGGTGTACTTATTATTTTGGCCAGGCTAAGAACGGCCATTCAACACAAATTTAAGCATAGCGGTAACCTCTCTAATTTCTTATTTATATGATTCGCCATACTGTAACTTTTCAATATATTAACAATAGTCAGGCATATATTCAAAAAGAATCGAGCAATAACTAAACAAAGTGGCACGATGCCTATGTACTTATTATTTTGGCCAGTAGTGTATATCTGAAGCGAACCCACAGATCTTGCACACGAACTAGGAAATGCCAAGGGCCGACAATTAACCCGTAAACTGGCCGGGTTTTTTGTAGACAGACTCAGGCAGAGGCTGCCCAGGCTTAATCTAAAATTCAACAGCTAATTAGTTGACTGGCTACTAAAATGCGGCTTTCACCGCGCCGCTAATGCGTGCGCCGCAGCCGTGTCCTGGGAACAGGTCCTGGTAATCCTCATTAAATAGTTAAATTCAAATTAATTAAATTGCCACAAATCAATTAAACATAAGCTCTGTAATTAGAAGACCTCAAGCGAGGTGGGGCGTGCGAGGGAAAATTTGATGAGTCATAATGTGCCAGTTACCCATCCCGCTCGACAAGGTGGCAAGGGTACCGCCTGTTGCATGACAATGTCGCCATTTCAATTAGCTTAACAACCGACGAAACGCATCCCAAATGTTTAGAAAAACATCATCAAATTAATCCCACGGCACACAGTAGAGTCACCGCACAGGGAGTCCGGCAAGGACCTGGCTAGGTTGCATGCCGAGGAGGCAAAAACTGTAGACTACTGTTAGCAACTTTCAAGGAGACGGCTTCGATTTTGCATTCTCAATTTTGCAATCTCTTTGCAGTCGGCCTCCCAAATCCCGCCAGACCGTTCGACGAACAGAGCTGACAACAACTTAATCACTTAACATTATGCAAATTTAATTATTGTCACTTCATCATCGTCATCAGCTGAAGAAGAGCACACTCAAGCCCCGCCCTCCCCCTGGGCTTTCCAGGCCATGTTTTGTCGCCGGGCAGTGATGGCTATCAGTAAATGGCAACAACATTCGAGAGGAGGATGAAATGAATGTGCGCCTAGTCCCTGCTGCTGCTGTGCTCATTATCATTGTCTTTGTTGCTACTGCTATTGTCAATTTAATCAAAGTCTTGCATTTGTTTATGCAGTTGTAATGCTTGAGCTCTATAGAAGTGACATTGATTAAGATGATAACTGTCCGACTACATACTTGTTGTCGGATTCGGATTAGTGGCTTAATTTAAAATTAAGCTTACAGAAAAAATTTTAACCAAACAAGGAAGGAAGCTAAATTCGGTATGCCAAAGTTTGTATAGCCTTGCAGTCTGCAATTTGTAATAAAAAAAGGGAAAATTGATTTTGATAAATACATTTGTTACCAACTTGTATTCTTTTGTAATTCAAATAACTTTTTAAATTGAAAGACATGTTTGAAGGATTTTTTGTCTAAGTGCAAATACTTTAAGTCAAATTCAGTTGCTTGCCTTCTTTGCTCTATTTGCAGATGTAAGTACATATGTTAGCTTTTAAAGACGTAAAAAAGGCACAGTGTGTATGTAAGTTTTTACACAAAAGATTCGCCAAATTTTACTCGCGATCGTTAAAAGTTTTTTATGACAATTGTATTAGTCCACGCATTCCGCTCAGCCCCCGAGTCTTTTGCGCTAAGTTCGCGCCAATCCAGGATCTTCAGTTTGCACATTTACACAGGACCATAATCTCTTACCTACATTAAAAATGGCTTAAAATGCGCCATTGGGCGAAACTCCCACAGAACGTGGAGGTGTCTTTCATGGTTTGTGTAGTTTATTTAAAATGATATTAGGCGGAAAACAATTTCAGATTCAGTTATAGCTTTTCTAGCCACAGAGTTCTGGGGTTTCTTGGGTTCCCTTTGCCTTGATTATTGGATCAAATAAAAACACCTCTTAACGAGGTGAGATTAAAGTGACGATGGCACATTCAACTCCAAAATTTTTTTTTTTATTTTTATTTATTTATTTATTTTATTTTTATTTAGTTTTAAAATCGGCACGCTGCCTGTTTTGCCTTTTTTAATTTTTCAGCTAAGTGCCGATTTTGTAACTAATTAAAAACTTTTTAAATATTTTGGTTTAAATAACTATTAATCGTCACAAAATTTGGTATCAGAAATTTTTGGAGTTGAATGTGCCATCGTCACTTTTATCTCACCTCGTTAAGAGGTGTTTTTATTTCATATCAGAAGTTTTTTAAATTACATATGTATGTACATACATAGGTCTTTTATTATCGTTATAAGTTTTTGTTTGAAACTCAAATGGAAAAAATTAAAAAAAAAAAATGCATATACGAAGTTAGCTTTATGGGATCATTGCTACTAATTTTGATGAGAAAGCGAATTTTCGGGGATATGTGTTATACCCCGAAATATTTCAAGGTCTATACGGCCTGAAGTGACTATAAAAATCGTAAAAGCTATTAAAAGAAAAAATTTTAATCTTAAAATAAAAAGTATTTTTATTCTAAATTCTTAATTATAATATTTAGAACATTTTTGTCAGGGGATAGTAAATATCATATCAAAATACTTTTCCAACGACATATAGCACGGTTCTGTAACTTTAGTCGTTCAGAAGTTATGGACGCGAGAAATTTCCTGCTTTCCCGCCAAAGTAGTGGAAAAAACAAAAATTAGATTAAATTAAAAAAAAAAATTCTAGCGATTTCTTTTAAATTTAAATGATATTACATTTGCTTTGATGGCTTTAAATTTTATTGCATTGTGTACGTCTCTAAATGACTCTACATGAGTTTTTACATAAATGTATGTATAGTGCATGTAAAAGGTTAGGTATATGGGATCTTTGCTACTAATTTTAATGAGTAATATCTCGAGAAAGCGAATTTTCCGAGATATGTGTTAAATACCAAAAGTTGAGCAATTTCAAGGGCTATATGGCCTTGAGTGACTATCAAAATCGTTAGAGCCATTTATAAGAAAACTTCAATAACTTAAAAAAAAAAATTACTTTTAATTATAAATTCTTAAATATTATATTTAGATAAATTATGTCAAGGCAAAGCTATTATCATGTCCAAATACCTTTCTAACGACATATAGCACGTTTCTGTAGCTTTAGTCGTTTAGAAGTTATGGGCGCGGGAAATCTGGCTTTTTTAGCTGTTTTCCCGCCAAACTAGCGGGAAACCCAAAAAGTCGTAAAACAAAAAATGTTTAGCTCGAGTTGTTTAATAAAATAAAGGTAGTTCCAGAACTTAAAAAGCAAAAAAATCGACACACAGACAGACAGACCCACAGACACACAGACAGACAGACAAACAACAGGACATACGTTTTCATTTCGGAAAGGCCTTTAAAATCTTGTTTATTGAATATCTTTTGAACGGAGTATCGGATCAGGATGATCGAGGTGTCATTCGACGCGTATTTAAAGCTAGATCACAACAACATAAAAATTTTGGGATTTTTGCTCCACCGGCCCCAATAGCTCCAATTTTCAAAATGTTCAATTTCGCACTTTCAACCCATTTCTACTAAACTAATCCGTTTTTGAAAAATCTTAGTATGCAGTTTCAAAGAGGTTTACAATACCTTTCGATCAAGATATAAATGGTTCTGATCGAACTATCGTAGCAGATTTTGAATTCTACGGCTGTACATAGTAGTCTCCTTGCGCACCACAGTCTCGGTGCTCATCGTCACTACGTGGACTGCCGTCCACAGTGATAAGCGCGAAGTCGACCCTTGCAGTCTAGACCAAGAAATACCCTGGGTATGGGATCATCCGGTGTACTTACTTGGTTTGCTTCACTGAATTCATGACTTTACCGAAGGCGTAAACATTTACCGTGTAGCAAACAATAACCATTTTGATTTAAGATGGCCAAATACGATACGGTGGCCATGGGAAGCATGAAATACAACGACACACTGGCCAGACGAAGAAGAGACAAAAGACCATTAACAAGAATTGAAACTGACTTCGGCCTGCCGAAGTTTGAATACTCTTGCGTTTAAAGCTATAAGTCATAGTCGTCCGATTTTGATTAAATACAAAAATCATTGGTGGTGTATAACACATCTTTATTCCGATTTTTCGTGACCTGTATTTTCATTATAAGTAATTGGCGCCAACTCGAGGTCTATAGTCAACCTGATCTTCATATACAGAAATCAGATTTGTTGACTATTAATTGCCAAATACACTGATCGTTTTTGTCAGAAGACAAATGCAGCAGGTTTATTTATACAGNGCCAACTCGAGGTCTATAGTCAACCTGATCTTCATATACAGAAATCAGATTTGTTGACTATTAATTGCCAAATACACTGATCGTTTTTGTCAGAAGACAAATGCAGCAGGTTTATTTATACAGCTTGTTTCACTCTTACCAAGGAGATCATCAGTGAACTTTGATGCGGATCGAACTTCAACATTAAATGCGTCATTACATACTAGTGCCTTACCCGAACTTGGGAATCTGTAAGAACATATGCATTAACATCGGCCGCGCTTACTATTGGAGGCCAGAGGGGGGAGTTTTTCTTGGTCTAGACTGATGATTTAATGTTGAATCGATCGGCATAAAAGTTCACTGACGATCTCCTTATTAAAGCTCAGCTCAGACACACGAAAAGTGTTTCTAAGCAGTACGATAGAGCGAGAGGGTGAGTATTGACCTCTCGTTTTGGCTCAATGCTTAGGAACACTTTTCGTGTGTCTGAGTGCGGAGCTTAAGAGTGAAACAGGCTGAATGAACAAACCTGTTGCATTTGTCTTCTGACAAAAACGATATGTGTATCTGGCAATTAATAGTCAACAAATCTGATTTCTGTATATGAAGATCAGGTTGACTATAGACCTCGAGTTAGCGCAAATTACTAATAATGGTGTATAACACATATATGATAAATGTATGTGATATAGTCATTGTTTTAAACTAGCAGGAAATAGCAACATCTCAACGTTTCATATTGAAGCTACATAGAAAAATAAACAGGTTTCATTTTCAGATGTTTCTCCTCTCATTTCAATGGCAAGGTATATGAGTTAGAGTAGATGTAATCTTGTTTAGAAGTAACAAACTTAAAAGGGCTTCTAATCATTTTTGATCGATTCTAAGAAGGCTACATGATTTAGTGATCCGCTCCTACCTGTTCCGACTTACCTGCAAAGGGGGCGGAAATGACTGCGATGCAAACTTCTGACTAAATTTATAATACCCTTATGCAAGGGAATAAAAGGCGACCTCACACACTCATAGGGAATAGAAAAGGTGAGAAATACATGCACTAAAAGCCAGCTAGGGTACGGGCAACAGCAGCTCATAGTTGAACAGGCAAAAATAGTGGCAAGTGGCAAATGTATTGTAGTAATAACAATAAAAGCCACGGCCAGGCGGCTCTGGTCATGGCCGGGTCGTAGGCAGGAGAAGGTACCTTTACGCTTGCAACAACAAGTTGCACGTGCTTTCAACTTAATAACGTGGCTTTTATTTTTACGGCGCCAGCCGGGAAACGGCCAAAGGAATAGGTAGCCCTGACCGGCAGAGGATGGTGTTTGGACCAGGCAGAAAATTCGGAACCGGAGGGCAATATCTCTTAATATTAAAACATGTTAGAAGTAATTAAAAAATACTGCATTTTAAAAAAATATCTTGCTTTAAAATATTGCTATAATTATTCTCTTGTGTCAATTTATTCCGCTTTTGAAGCAAAGACTGTTGGAGAGGGAGGGCGGAAGATATGTAATGGGAACGAAGCTGAGCTTAAACATAATTCTGATCGGAAGCCCACGTCTACGGCAGATTTCTACCGCCCGCCCCTTGTGTGCCACTAGCAAAGCGTCAGAGTCTACAAATTGCCGCACAACAGCTCACTCGCCCCTATCTTTGCTTGGCTCTTGCCGCTTTTTCTCACTTTTTTGCATTTTACAGGACGGTAGTTGCAGGCGTGATAAAAAGAAAGCGGAATGGGTGTCGGCACGGTGGGGTGTGGGTGTGGGCGAATGTCGGGGTGGTACACAAAAGAAAGCACACAAAATGGCGTAACGTTGCGGATTTTACGCACGGCAAACAGAAAACTACGCGCGCGTACACAAACAACAAGAAAATGCACTCAGGCTTAGTGTCGGTCGACGACGGCGGCGCCACCGAGGTCCTGCGCTTGTCCTTTCCTGGCAGTTTGCACCTTTTTAGCGTCGGTGGAAACGCGGCAGTGGCAGTGGCAGCGGCAGCGGTATCGTGTGTGGGTGCGAAAACTTTTTGAGGTCTGCTTTGGGTAAGTGCTGTGCGGACCGCAGCTTAGTTGCGCTGAGGTTGACTGCGTCCCTTTGCAAAGCGGGCAATCCTGGCAACGTCGATGGTTGAGCGGAATTTCGAGAGAAACCCGTAAGCTGAGGCTGTTTAAATTGAATCAGTTTCCATAGGGATATGCCCAAGATCTTTGTTCGAAAATGCAATAAAAATAAAGGAATGGCTAACTAGTCAACTTAAATTTAGTTTACTAACAAGTCTGAAACTGATCTAAATTGTTGTAAAAAAAATTTAACAACCACCATATTTTATTAATTTACTTAATACTTTTATTTATTTATTTATTTATTTATTTTAAAAAGTAAATCACAATACAGCCAAATTTTATTAGTATTATCCAGCTTTCATGAGGACTCGAAATGCCTTCCTCTTACCTTGCAGGGCACACGTGGAATAAATGCATGGCACAAAACACTCAACCAGATTTATGTTTGAAATAATTTATAGAAAAAATACTGAAATTAAATAAAACAGAATTACGCGAGTGCGGCATCAGCAGCGACGTCGACGTCTATCCTATTAAATGTCCATTTGGAGTTTTGTTATGTGACTCGTTGTTTTTGTTGCTGGCAAAACTTTTAGCCATTTAATTCAGAATATATTTGTTGCTTTTCCTGTTGCTATAGCTGGGCAGCATCCAAACATCATTAAAAAACTGTCATTAGCAGTTGAGTACATGAAAACTGAATTTCCATTACGCCGTACTGGCTGAAGGACCAAAAAATTATAGGGGAGATGTAAAAGTTTTGTAATTCCCCTTGGTTTTTCCACTCGCTTCTTTTGTAGCAGTTGATATTGTTGTTGACATAATCGAATTTTAAAGTTTATTTATGCGAACACCTGGCGAGGCCTTAATAATTTATACCTGAACCCGGTATTGTGGGATCGGAAAAGTCAATGAGTGGGCAGCTGTCTCTGGCGACAAGCATAGAACAAAGGGGTGTCCTGCAAGGCGGACATCAAGCGCCCAATTTCCCCCGATGCTCTTATCGTGATGTTCCATCAATTGTATCGTCTGTAGACACACTTTAACACTTCCGCTTTCCTCAGTCATCAAATGTAATATCCTGTTACACTTTGTTTGACTGGCCCGGGGCTCTTTTTAAAATTAATTACCAGAGCTACAAGAGCAACAAAGGCGGTGCCATCGACATCAGGATTCCTTTTCAGACGAACGTAAAATGTTGACAACATTGTAACTAAGCCGGAGACATTTACTTAAATATAGACAGAGGATGGGAGCGGACTTGGAGCTGAAGCATACCCGATATAACTAATGCCGAGCTGTCAGCTATTATCGTCACTCTGGCGAATAGATATTTGGGAATGAGGGAAACGGGGCAAGCAAGGAACGGGTGCTGCTCGGTTCTAGGCTTCCTATTCAAATCGAGCAACCAAAACCCACTCAACCAAATTAACACTTTATACCATCACCAAGGGGAGCGTGCGGGGGCTCAAGGCGACGGCTAGTATGGGAGTCCCAATTGATAGCCCTTCTACGGCTGTGGGGTGCAAAGGGCAGTGCTCAAAGGCATTATTGACAAATACATGTCGAGAGCAAAATGTTGCAATCTTAATCTGTAATCAACATAAAATTCAGTCACTGGAAAATGTCATCGTATTGGAGGGACGGCACAGGGGTTGAGACTATAACAATTCAATCAAAGCTGGAGCAAATCAGCAGTTGCTGAGCTCTAATTTGCTGGTCAATCCCCAATCCTCCTCTGTCCAGACTCGGACTAGACACTTACGCCTCGAGGGCAGCATTTGTTTGCGGTACTTTACCACTTTGATTTGTGTCCAGATCTGCCGTGCTTAAAGTATCACATCCGGCCCTAAGATTGCAGATTTGTTTGGATTTTTCAAAAATGGTTTCCCAATGAATTCTGCAAGTGACTTTTGTTTAAGTCACCACACAGAAGTCAGACATGAGTGAAACACAAGACGTTTGCTGTAACCGATACGATGCGATGCGAGACGAACAGAGTCAACAGGCGACAACTGTACAAACATCAGCAACAACAATTAAATCAAGTGCAATTTCAACACAAATATTTTAAACTTAAACCACAGGCACGGAAAGCTGCCGAGATGGCAAGAGCGAGAGAGCAGCAGAGGACTTGCAAAATATTTGTCATGCCTGGCACGGACACAGGGCACAGCACCCGATGGAGTCTTCGTGGTCGACAGTGCTCAGCCCTTCGAACGAACCGTGTGGAATTGCTCACCCGGAGACGCTGGCCAAGGTGGGCGAATTTCGTCGTCGAATTTGCATAGCCTGAACCACAGTGCGACGCCTGAGTTGGCGTCATCATCATCGCCGTCAGAGACACCCTGTGGCCAACCGCAAAGAGACATGACCGTATAGTGTGACATGGCCTTAGTAGACAGTTGTCAAAAGCACTCCCCGCTCACCGGCCCCTGGATGCGTCTCCTATGGATGTTAGTATGTGCATGTGGGAAGCTTAAAATTCATTACATTTCTGTGCAATTTGTTTTTGATTTTTCATTTCATTTCATCACAAATTTACTATATGTGACAAATTTCTGTTCGCTGTTCTCTGTTCGCTCTGCCTCGTGCCTCGTGGTTCCCTTCAAAAAGCACGTGCCACCTGCGCTTCCTGGTTGATTGTCTCCCTGCGCCAAAAATTCATCACAGCATAACAAACTGGAAAAAAAAGCGCAATATCGAGAATATTCATCGTCCTGCCAGCCAGTCAGGTAGAAAGCTGTGTGAAAATATCCGTCGCGCTTTTTCGTCCCCGGGGAAATCAAACATTTCATAATTAGTCATTGGCATTGGCCGTGTCCCCTAGCCGGAGTTATGATTCATGTTAAGAGCTAGATCCGTTGGCTTGGCCAAGATCCAGCACTGTGCTGGTGTATATCCAGCTGGGGCAGCTGGGGCTGATGGGGCTGATGGGGCTGATGGGGCACTGGGCACATAGCAATTAAAAAATCGTTCCGCGTTTGTGGCGCTTTTGAACGCCTTCAGCTCTGAGGCGTATTGAAATTGCTTCTTCGAATTGCAATCGACATGGCCACATTGGAACAAGGCACAACAGCCGAGGGAAGCGGATGGGAAGCGTTTTGGTCAGGTACAAAGTAAGCGACTGCCCGCGGTGGCTGGGAAACATGCAAAGCTAAAGGGAAATCTAGTTTAATTTTTTAATACAAACAGTCAAAAGGGCTCTGGCTGGCGAGGCAGGGGAGGACGAATAAGCAAGGTGTACAACTAAAATAAGAAAACAGTGGCATTGCCGAATGGGGGCTTATTGAAAAGCGTCGTTTTTGGAGTGATACTTCTGATAGTTACAGGTAGGAAGCCTGTTGGCAGCCCAATGATCGCTGAGTATCCCGGATCCCCCTAAAATGTCGCTCCCCTGGGCTCTGCACCCCTGAACTCTTGCTGAGAGCCCCTGGCTGGTGCTGTGATTGCCATTGAATGCAGCTCAGCGTTCGATTCTGTAACGCGTTCTCTTTTGCCCAGCAGCAAACAGGAAAGTTGATTTGTTTTGCTACATGCAAAAAGATGGCAGAACGGGACGCTGACGGGAAAAAGAAGACCAGGAAAGAGTCAACAACAAATCGTTTGCTGTGGCAATGGAGTGGCGCAGTCAAAGTGGCCGCAACACAACAGAACTCAGTCGAGTGGGGTTCCATTTGCCACAAAAGGAAGTCTCGCTTGGCCATGTCAATGCAGCTTGAAGCACAATATGATTTGTGTGTGAAAATTACAAAAAGGTTCGAGTGCAAAAAATGCGAAATAAAATAATATGAATTCATCATGCAGCCGTCCCGAGTCTGGTAATTGGGAAGCGTCAGAAGCAGCGTATTGAAGTTTGAAGCTGGCAGGGCTGACGTTCCCTAAAATGTTGTTGGCCAACGCCAACAAAAATATTTGCACAAATCATTCGAATTGAACACTCCCGAGCACACACTTGCACGCATGGAAATTGCGAAGCAATTAAATGAATTGCTTAGATAAAACAGAAGAAGAGCCAAAGGGGGGCGAAAGTTCGGTTCTTCTGCGGCTGTGCAGTCAACTGATGCAGCTACGCAGTTGTAACCCAGCCACACTCACTAATAGTTCTAATTGCAAAAAGCAATTAAAACTTTCGCCAACTCCAAGATGCACACACATACACGCACACCCAACGATGCAATAAATTCCTCGTCCTGCGAGCGGAGTGACGGAGGCTGCAGTTGAATTGGCAGAGCCGCTGCTGAAGAGAAAGACATCAAAGTCAAACAGCGGCAAATGTGGCAAAGCACATCAATCACAAAAATTTCAAGTGTGCAAAACTTGTTTGCAGAGAAGCAGAGGAAAGGGAGTGCTCGGAGAGATTCAAATTTATAAATTGAATTGGCATTAAGCATAAGGCGGCGCGGGTAAGTATGATATAAAAAGAGTTAACCCCTGAATGTGATTGTGCTTGTGCCTTGTCAGAAATGAAGAATGTTTTGTGTGCTGTTTGCCATTGAAGTGCGGGCCCGCGACTTGGGTCGGCGGAAAGCTCGAAAGTGAAAGCTGCCGGATTTCGAACCCCAAGCTAGAATATGGGGGGAAACACGTGAGACTTAAACTGATTAGGATTGGCAGCCAAGTTGATTTAGCTAAGTCCGTCTGCTCGTGTCTACGCAATAGTCTCACAGTCCGTGAGCTATCGAGTTGAAACTTTAGAAAAGTCTTATTTCTATTGCAGTCAGTACTGATGTCGGAACGAGCGAAATCTGACGTAGCTGCTATAGGAAATTTTATTATTATTATTATTATTATTATTATTATTATTAGTCTTTAATTGAATTAATGCCGTAATATATTTTAAATTTCTAAAATCTATCTGCCAGGGTACAAAACTTTAACTTACCAAAGTTAGCTTTCTTTTTTGTATAAATTAATTTCTTCTTGTTTAAATTAATTTTATTTATTATACATGTTTACTTTATGCGTAATATTCACATCTACGTGAGCCAATTAAATTTCCTACTGCTGTGCATTGACTACAGACGAAATGTGTACATATATTTGTTAAATATTAAATGATCTGTAGCTCTAGCTCTTAAAGTCTCTGAGATCTGTTGTTCATAACGGAAAGTCAGACGAACAGACGGACATGGCTATATCGACTCGGCTGGTGATGCTGATCAAGAATATTTACTTTATGGGGTCGGAGATGATTCCTTCACTGCGTTCTAAACTATATTGCTTCGTTTTTAAGTTATTAATTATTGTCACGAAAAGTGGTCGCGCGGCCCATAGTGCGAACAACGACTTAGTGTGACCAACTACTGTCAACGCTGACATTTTAGCTTATTCGGAGGTCTTGCCCATGGAACGAAGCTGTACTAGCTGCACTCAAGGCAAGCGATGTACGCTGCTACAAATAGGACTTACATATATGTTTTTATATGTTGTCAGGTTCTGAGCGTCCAAAATAAGCTAGATTCTAAGCAAAAAAAGTTAACATAAGCTAAAATGGCCGTATGCGAAAAGGCATTGATGATAATTAAGTTTCTTGAAGTTAATTAAATAAGTATTTGGTAATATTCTTCCTCACTGAAATACATTTTCTTTATAAACATTATATATTTTTGTGGCAAGTTGTACATGTGGGAAATTCACTAATGATATTTGAGAAATCAAAAATACATTTATTTACACTTCTGCAGTTAATTATAAAAATAAATTCTTGTTGATTTCAAATTCCAAATTAACGATATCGGCGATAACACGCCAGACGATCAGTTTACATAAAGCTATTGCGTTGTTTCGTGACGTCGTCGATCTTACTGGTTGTCGAAAATACACGATGCGCGTAAAGTGAAACTTCACTTCAAAATGAACAAGATGCTTATATACGAGTATATAAACAGAAAAATTATTTAACCCTATAAAATATTCTGTTGAAGTCATTAAAGCATTTATTGCTAAAGTATGCCTTATAAACTTTTAAATAATTATAATATATAATCTATATATTATAATCTATATTTCAGGATATACGCTATTTTCAAATTTTATAATCTGTCCATTTTCAAATATGCTAGATTTACCCTAAAATAAACTAAAATGGCAGCACCGATATTATAACTTAGTGTAAAATTTTGTGTAACACGTAGAAGAAGAATTATTATGCCTTCCTTGTATGAACACTGATTTTGTAAATTAAATAATATGATTCAAAGTTGGACTAAAATGGGATGGTACAAATATCAATGTAATAATTTGGAAAATCACAGTAACAAGTTAAATTCAACGCACATAACAAAAGAATGATAATGAAATTTAATATAAAAAAAACATAGCTAGATGCAGTGCAACCAATACTTAACAATAACTTAACCAGATTCTTATGTGCGTAAAATAAAAACTTTTTCAGACTGCATCCATTTTTCTTACCTTTTATTGAGTTCAACTGTAACAAAAATTGAAAATGTTGAAATTCATAACCAGGCGCTGGAACAAGAGCTGACGGAACCGTTACAGGAGAGGAAGCCACAGACGAACAGTTACATGGAAGAGGTCCGCCCACAAACACAACAACTGGAGCAGACGAAGCGACCATCAATCAGCCAGTCGGAGATATTGGTGTGAAAACGGGGGCCTAAAGGAGGTGGCCTGGTGGGCAAAATCAGTTGCATCGGTGGCAGGGAGCACTGGCAAAATTGTAATACATTTAACAGAATTTAATGCATTTGCCACAGACATTAATCACTGTGATGCACAGGACAAGACAGGACAGCAGCAAACCGAAACCGAAGGGAGCCGGAGCGACCGGGTTGGACTGGAGCGGGTGCAGTCTTGGTGTCCTTGCAGTGAGTCGGCTCGACTGATACAGTTGATTTTTGCCAAAGCCTGCCTAAGGGTGCTGCTGGTTGGATCGGGAGCATGAGATATTGAAAAATTGAATATTCCATGTCCACATCAAGGGAGGGCCACACACACGCTTTATTGGCACTCTACGCAAGAGGGGCGGGGCAGCGATGGAGGAGAGTGGTGCACGTTTGAATGCACACTTGGCTGTGAATGATTTTTGAAAAATGATTCTAGGGCCTGGTCAGTGTGATTTCATTTGGTTCGGTAGCATAATTGCATGTACCCACAACAGACCGAACAGAATGGAGATCGACCCAGCGATGTTGCCTTTCAGGCGATAGCGATTACGCCCTCCCAATGGAACCCAACCAATGGTCATGAACTCCGGACTCCGGCAGCAGGTTAGTATTGAGAAAACGAATGGTATCGATACTATGGGGTCATTTGGCATATATATGTCACAGTTAAGTTTTGCAAGTCCTGCGGATCGGTATACTCCATATACATTATAACTATTATAACTAGGGCTTGCAGAATGAAGTTTATTTCTGGTTTTATTTTATTTCTAATAATTGAAAAAAGAGCCAATGTACACTCCATCAAAACATCGATAATATCAATAGATGCTACTGCCATCGATGGTCTTGGCCTTGGCAGTACCTACAAAAGGGTAACTACTGTTCGAGCCGACTACGCTGTCTTCGGCTGAGTGGCTCTGTGCAAATACACAAGGCGAAAGCTCAATGGGCAAAGAACACGATGCAGTTGCAATATGAAATTTAAAACGCTCAAAGGCATATCCATAACCAGGCAGAGCAGGGGGAGCAGCTACCGCTACGTAAGTCGAAGGACAAAAAAAGGACAAGCGATGCGAGGGCTGAGCAAATATGAGCGCTTTTTGTGCCATGATAGACGACGACAGAAGATTGAGGGCTGCGGAGTGCAGAAATGGAGAAAGGCAATGATTCCCACTGTGCGTGTGTCCGTGTGTACTTATGTGCAAGTATACTCGTATGTACACATGAATGTGTGTGTTTGCCATCCACGCACACACTCGTTCAAGTGCTACGTTGCCATTGACGACTTGTGCAGCGCAGTCTCGTCGTTTATATAGTTGATGCTGCAAGTTGAAGATTTTTGACTTTTATGCAACAATTCGCCAGCGAAACGAGGACCTCGATGGCTGAGGGTCTGTGCAGGGATATGTGGCCAGACTTTCCCTCCCACTGCCACGTCGCTTTTGCCACGGATTCCCGCTGCTGCCAGAGACATGCCAAGTGGGTTTGGCAAGTTTGCCGTAGCATTCTTTTCAGCGCTCACAGCCACACGCACTTGGCATGTAAAATAGATTCGTGTCCGCTCCATCCTTCGCTGCTGCAGTCCTTATCCAAGTCGTTTGTTTCGTTCCGTGCAATTAGACTTTGGCAGCTCACAGAAAACTGATCGCCCTGGCCCCCAAGACCGCCCTCGCAAGAAGTCGTTGGGAGTCTGGCAGCTAGTGAGGCGCGGTTGGGGTCACGCTGGGAACAGGTGAAGTAATTTTGTCAGAAGCAGAACTTAATTAAAAACATGTTTAATCTGAGCTGCAGCTCGGAGTGGGACAGGGGGAGTCATAAGCGGCAAACAAAGGCTGCCAATTGAATGGGGGCCCAGAACCGGTAGAACCGGCAACCAATCGATGGACAGAGGAGGACAAAAGGCTGGCAAAAGCCGAAGTCCAAAAATAGTAGAGCGAATGTCAAGAGACTCGCACCCAAAGCAGTAGATGCTTGCATAACATCCTGGGACTGGGCAAGGAATCGACATCCGATATCTGGCTATTGTCTGGGATAATAAGTCGCTGCTGCTGCTGCTGTGACACGTGCTGCCTGCTGACCTGGCTATCAATTAACTGCGTATTACAAACCCGCCCAGGCTCAGCCGAACGCACACACCCGTGCAAAACCAAACAAAATAATTAAAATCCCATGACTGGTTTCACCACTCCCCTGTCCGTCGGATACCCCTCTTGCCGTCCATCAGGCTGAATCATATCGAAATTCAAATTTCGAAAAGTACGAAATTCAAAATCACAAGGCCCTGTCCTCGCTGCATTTGCTGCTGTGTGGCATGCAACTCAATGCACACGCAACAGCCCACTCTCGCCTCTTCAATTCTCCACCCTCAACTCAGCTCACAGATTCGGCTATCAAATATCAGGGCCTGGACCACGTCCAGGCGCATGCAATCCATGCGCTGGTGATGGGAAACGTAGTCACATATAGTGACTGCTTCACTGCGACTGCTAAAACGGGGGTGAGATTTAAAAAGTAAAGTTATATAGCAGTATTAGGATATGCTACATTGCGCACATTCAAAGTTAATTAGAAGAGTATAAGCTCTTTATTATTGTCATAATTATATTTAGCTCTTTGTAGCTCTTTGTTTTTGTTTTATCAATAGAAAAGGTTAGAACAAAAAAAATCTTAGCAATTTTTATTTTCCTTAAAAAAATATATTTTCTTATTTTTAATGGAAAACATAAGTTCAATTGTAATTTGATCAGAACTGGTAACTGGTAATAAAGATGCAATTAACTATCTCTTAAAGTAATTTTTTTGTGTACGTCTAGGTAATCAGAATTTAATAAACAATTAAGAGTTAGTTGTCATCAGCAATCTACCAAATATCAAAAATCAAGAAAATCATAAATCATGCAATGGTTTTTTGAACGTGATTCCTTTTTCCCAGCCATGAATATCGTTGCGTATACGCGGTACGCATACGCCATGTGTGGCCACTGACAGACACTGTATAGTCTGCTTGTCAGCGTCGCAGCCATTCAGGCCTGGCAGGCAAAAAATGTTTGCCATTATTGCATACACTAATGAAGCTCATGTTACCCGACCAGGAGATGAGTGGAGTGGCGGGGGGGGGGGGTATGGAAAATGTGTGAGATCTGAGAGATCTGGCCCTGGGGCGAGCTCAACTCAGCCGAACGGCAGTGGCTACGGAAACACATCTCGACTTGGCTGCACTGGACACGCATGATTTTTGCCTGTTGCAATTTCTGATTAGACTTAATTACAGTGTGCGTCTGTCTGCCCATCAGCTCATCAATTTGATGGGTTTTCATTTAGTTTCATGTGATCGGTCGAGAGGGTGAGTGCTCGATATATATATTTTCCTCGACCAATCAAAGGAAACATTATATACTTTAATTAAAAACTTGCCATGTGCATAATTCGCCAAATGAATGGTCAACGAGGTAATTAATGCAAACAGCAAACATCACCCGAGTACAAACAAAAATTTTAATTAAATTAAAAGCAAAAATACACCGCCCGAATGATGACCACTAAGAGGAATCAAATTGAAAGGCTCTGGTAATTCACTATCGGTGAATTCGGATGTAAAGCACTCTAGGACATCTTTTGGAGACAGAGTAGTGACACCCTTGCCCTGGGATTCACTCACACCCTCCGTGGACTCCATGCAACGCAGTTCGTCATTTGTCTTTTGCGGAAGATGACGTTCAACTTTCAAGTTGATTGCATGTAATTTCGATTCCTTTTCTTTTGTCGTTTGGCTGTGTTGTCTGTCCATCATTTGCAAATTTGATGGATGACAAATTGCTTAAGCAGCGTTATCCCTGATCTAATGACTTTCTAATTAACTAATTGGAAAAAGACTTTCTCAGGGCTGGTGTTTCAATGTGAAGTTAAAATGATTAGGGCACTTAAAGTGTCAATAGGCCAACATTTGATTTTGGGGAGGAACTCTTTTCCAGCTACACTGGAACCATAAGTCGGCAAAATCAATATTCATGTTTTGAAGCATTCCATTCTTGGTCAATAATTCTCCTAGAGCGTTGTATTTGCAAGATAAAAAGCGAAAGGTTCTACGCTCTAGCTTCCTCTTGTTCAATATTTTTGGCGCGCTCTTCTCGACAGCCGCTTATGATCAGAAGAATCGGTAAAAACAATAAAGATGGGAGGGCATTTTTTGAAGCGACTGGCAAACGGCGTGGTAAAAACGGAGCCACTGGTCCTTATGATGGAAGGTGGAAGAAAAAGCACATACAAAGAGCGGAAAAGGGAATAAAATTTTCAAATAAATCCGATTAAATGGAAATTTATTGTCATCCACTGCCGAACGGCACTTACTACTTCAGTGGGGCGTGTGCTCATCGTCATCGACTCATCGACGTCGGCCCAATTCCCCTTCAGCTCTACTCCTGCCAACGAGCCTCGAGTCCTCTGTGAGCCCCAGCTCGAACTTTTCACTCGGGACCTGCTGTGGGGGCAGCGGAGGACTCTACACTTCAATATGCTCGCTGACTGCCATACAACATTCATTTTATTTGCAGCCATCCCATGTGCGCACCCTTCGCCATTCTCCACCGGTCGCTAAAAGCCAGTAATGTCCTTTCGCCACACTCGACTGCATTTTTCTTTAACACTTCAACATACTGGTCTAAAAAAAAAGGACTAGGGCGGAGGGAAGCTCACAACTTCAATGAAAGTGCAGCCAAATCCGTTCCACGTAGCTTGGACAGGAGTCCTGGCCTGACCCTCCAGAGCTCGAATATCTATCCAATGCCTTTTTCATTGACTCTTGTCTAGTTTTGTGGTTACCCAGCGACAACTGGTTTTTGGTGCTGCTTCCCGGTCCTGCGGTTGATCCTGCTCCCTGTCTGTGTTGTATATGGATGGAATTAAGTAGTCCAGTGTAGAAAAAAGTTAACCAGTAACCAATAAGTGCAGAGGCCGGAGGGATGAATGGAGGAAGGCCCTAAAAATATTTCTTAATTAATTCCGCCGCCGGGCGAAGTAAAATTACCATTAGCTAGTGGCATTGAGAGAACTCTAGGAGAGCAAAGCACCCGAAAGTGGAGAGTTTGGCTCTGGTATGAAAAGATGTTTAAAAAAAAGATGGCATTATCCCTTGTAAAAACGATCCAGGAAGCCAGTTTCATTTCATCAGCACCTCATATCGGGCTAGCTGAACCAAATGAATAGATCGTAAAATTGCTAAATCAAGTACTTGCGCCATAAAATTGTACTAACCGTAAATGCAGTGTTATCTGAATCCAACCAGCTGCAGTGTCCACCTCCTTGACCCTTTCCGACCCTTCTCGATGCCGTTACTGTTTAATCCAAGTCGAGCTGCTTAGCGAAAACACTTTAGCAGCTAATGCATCAAAATCTAGGATCCACTTATTCGGAGCTCTTGTTGTCCATTTACCACGCTCACAGAAGGCTGTCCAATAACTGTTGTGCGAGATTTACAGTCAGCGGCAGGACAAGCTGGGAAAAGCTGCCTAATTACCGCAACAACAATGACGGAGCGAGTCCCCACAGCTAATGCAGTGCAAAGTCAAAAATATAAACATAAATAACAGTTAAGGCCCGGCCCAAGACGAAGGACCAGACTGGCCATGGATTGCTCAAGGATAACTCCCTGACCGTTCAAATAAATTAAATTCACTGCAGCTGAGACAGGAGAGACCAGAAGCAGGAGCAGCCGCCGAGCAACAAATGGTTTTTTGCGCTTGGCCACTGGCCAGACAGGAGACAAATGCCAACGGCCAAATGTGTTGAAAGCCAGCCCAAACACACTCGTATACCAAGCGGCTGCGAGGGGTGTGTTGCCAAATAATATCGAAAACAATTTTCGAGCACTTAAGTGCAGTCTGGCCTGACTTGGGATTTCTTCCGCAGGCCGCAGGCAACCAGCAGCCGCTTCTCGGTTCTTTTTTACGGCTATAAATTTCCGATGCTTGCACTTATCGATAATAGATTAATCTACTTGGGGCATGTTTGGCATATAAATCCCAGCAGAAGCATTGAACCTGCCCCCAGCGAAAGTGCGCGCCGAGCAAGGAGCTCAGCTTAAAGCCTCGATTAAAGTTCGTACGGTGTGATTTACTTTAATTAGGCAGAACCTGACGAAGTGCATAAGGGAGAAGTGTGTAGATATTTGTCAAGGAAATATACCGTATTTTCCACCAGGTAAAAGCCATTGCGGCCTTTGTTTGTTCAGAAATGCATTTTATTCAAATTTGGCCCTGAACCAAAGGCAAAGGCAAGGGGCGCCGGGGCAGGCAGTCGTTGCCTTCACAGACTTATCATATTTGTCTTCGGTTTTCAGTACCAGCGGCTATCGAATGCTGTCAATAAAATTGACAACTCGCATATAGACAGATATGCAGAGCAGATGCACAGACACGCCCGCACGGGTGCAGATGCATTCCTGGGCGGAGCGGGTGTGTAGACCAGGACACATCTTGCTTTTTGCCTTCACCTTTTTGAAGCGTGCTTAATATGGAAATATTAATTTTGGGCAATCCTGCCACCGCTCCCACTCTTCCCTTAAATCTGGTCTGTCATTGGCTTTTAGCAAAAAAATGTTGATCACTGCATTGGGCTGCAATGAATTCGCAAAACCTATGCTAATATAGACTGACAAATTCTGCTAAATAAATTTCAATATAATTCCTAATAAAAATAGTAAGAGTCGCAACGCATACAAAACGAGCATTTCTTTTAATGATGGTTCATAGTGCATAAAGCGATATTTATGGGACTCAAGGGGCCAGCTAGAGGATTACCATTCAGAGGTGGCAGCAATTAAATAAATTCTTTTCTATTTTTTGCCGAGACGATCAAATAAACAAGCCCTTTACACACTGCGCAGCTTAAAGCAGCGCCTTCTTCGAGGGCACTCCGCACAGCCACACAGAAACAGAAATGTAACAAATGCCTTCCATTTTAAATATGACAACAATTACAGTCGTGCAATTTGTCCCCTTTCAGCATTCCAGCTGCACTCGATGTGGCCATAGGACCAAGGCTCTTCACCACACACTCCCGTGCACACATGAAGGCACTGGCAACAAGCAATTTGTCAGTTTATCGATTTCTACCAAACATTTGTGCCAGACACTCAACTGTATTAAATGCTAAAAAACAGCAACAACCATGGAGAGGGAGGCGGTGAGACCAAAGTGAAAAACCTTACACACAATGAAAAGCTGCGAGATTGGCGACCGCCGGGGTGGGGAATATTCAACAGACGGCCAATGGCATATGCTAAAAAGCATGCAATACGGAAAATTCCGGCGAGGGAAAGGGCTACGAAAAACCATAAAATAAGAAAAGAACCAACAAATACACTGGATAGAGCAAAGGGGGCGGTACGAGGTTGAATCAAGGCAACGAAACACACGGCTATACATAAAATGGGTATTTCAAAGCGAAAAATCGAAAACTGAAAAATAATTTCCAGCATAGACAGAGCCAGGCGTCGGTGTTGGCGGTACACCGAGGGGAGATGGTGCGAAGGGACGGCCAGGCGGCAGTCACATATGCAGGCAGCTGCACACAGATGCAAATCCAGACACTCACACATATGAGAACACCATAAATAATGGTTGCATGATTTATCGATAACAAGCGCAATTTACAGTCAAGCAACAACAACGGCGAGAAGAAAAGCGACAATAACAAAAAGTTTACAACTGCAATGAATTTGTTCGCGATAGAGAACGAAATAAAATAAAAACGATAAATGAGGGTCTTGGATACCGACGCCAGGCGTACCCTTAGGAAGCGAATATTTCCTATGAAAACCACGCACAAATACGAAAATAAAATAATTGTTGAAGATTTCCGAACAATTTTCTGTAATTTCAAAAACAATTCCGAGGTTTTCAAGTATGGGTGTTTTTATGTTTTAAGTTTTTCTGATTTTTAGAATGGTTTTCCTTTACTTGCAAAATTTTCAAAGCTTGCTAGCAAAAATATATTGGGTGACAATTAAGGAAGATTCAAGTCACAAGTCACAAGATCACTGAATAAGGTAATCGGCTAAAAACAAGGGAACACGATTCTTTATATGCTTTGCTAACTTTAAGCCAAAACTGTACTCTTGCCATTGTATAACCAAAAAAATCCCGAATGAATATATATTACAAACCATATATATTCATTCGGGATCTTCCTCAAATGACAGTAGTTCGTTCTGTTTACAAGAACTCGACTCAAGAAAGCTATTTAAAATACAACATTAAATATATATATAAACATATATATATTTATATATATATATATTTATTTGATTTGTGGAATTGTTAGTTAACCGATAGTATTGTTCTCTCTATTGCTCGAAATTATTTTCATTGTTTATTGGATGCGTCTTTACATATAAAACCCAAGATATAAAACCAATGATAGGGGAAACGAACTTTGCCGAAAGAAAGAATTGCATTGCCATTATTTTATTTATTTTCTTTTCATATTGTGAACTTCGTACTGCTATAAAATTTGCATGCAGGCAAAATTCGCATTAAGTTTTATTGAATGCGCATTAAAGTCAAATACAAGAAATGCAAACCAGACCAAAGGAGTAAAGAAACCCATCCAAAGGCCACTGAAAGGACTTTATTAGCAAACGGGGAGCAACTCCGGAGTCATCGGTCCGATTCTTCCCCCTCACTATCGTGGCTGGAACAGTTTCGCAGCAGTTAGTCTGAAGTCAGTCAGCTGCCAGTGCCGTAAAAAGGCGAACCGTAAAAATGTCAAAGCATAAAAATGCGCATAGCCACCTGCGGGGAGCGGGGACTGAGCCAAGGTGTTTGCCCTAAGTGAAATGCCATCGCAGTCGAAAGGGGCGCAAGGAGGTGGTAGGAGTCCCGTACTTGGAGTAGTGTCGACAAACAAACAGCAAACAAAGCGGACCATTTTCACGCGGCGACAACGACAGCGATGGTAAAGAAAGGAGTCAAGCCAGCTGAGCTCTTTGGCGAGGCCATCAAAAGGTTCTTGTTCCGGGCTTTGGTGCGGCTTGGATCAGGGAGTAGCAGGTGCCTTATATACGATAGCAAACTACGCCGTTCTTAACCAGTCTAACGAACTATCAATCGACTAAGAGATCCTTTGAATTCACCACACCAAACAAAGCTTTTTTATCGATTCCCGCGCACTTTCGTTAAAATCCAAGTCAGTTATGCGCGCCACGTATACGATCTGTTGTTCCCCATTATTATTCCATATTAGTATATGCATTTATCGCATGCAATTTATAATAACAAAAACAAGAAAGGAAGGTAATTTCGGTAAGCCAAAGTTTGTATACCTTTGCAGTCTGCAATGGTATCATTAAAAGTCGATCCATTTTGGTAAAATTGAAAAAATATTTAAGTTTAACATGTTTATAACATTTACATACACATTTAACATTTTCGTATAAATCAACCAATCGGGTCGGAGATTCTCCCGTCACTGCGTTGCAATCTTTCAGACGTATATTTTTCGTTTAACAAAAAAAAACAACGAGGACACGCATTTATTTTAGTAACCTAACCACTGAATACCAAACCTTAAATCATTGCAAACATTTAAGCCGGACTAAACTAGCGTTTAAAAGTATTCCCCAAGACATTTATTAGGCATTTAGCCTTTTACAATATTTCATATAGTATTTTGTGAAAACCTTTTAAATTAGTCAATTTTGAATTTCAACGGAACGTAAACTATGTAAGACGAGATAAAAATGTTAAAAATACAATAGCCATAAAAGGCCATTCGGTAAACTTAGTACACCCAGAAATAATTATGGACTAAAATGCTGCCAAATTGCCTAAAATTTTAGTCCATTTGACCTAAAACGGAAGTCGAGGCAGTTATTGCCTAAAAATGGTCCAAAATGCCATATTTTTAGGCAATAGAAACAGGCCTTAATTTTAGGGATTTTTTTTTCTCCCAAATTGCCATATTTTTAGGCAATTTTCGTCCAAAATGCCATATTTTTAGGCAATAGAAACATGCCTAAATTCTAGGCATTTTTTGTACTAAAACTTCATTTTTAGGCAATATAAGCCTAAAACTTGATTTTTATATAATATTGATTTTATAATTAATACAACCATTTAAAATAATAAATGTATATTTATAAAATGCATACAGTATTTATTTTTACTGTTGCAGTAGAGACTTGCTACTCCCGTAGCAAAAACATATCTAAGAGTTGGCCGTTAACCGTCACTCCATGCCAGGGATGTTAGAACCAGTTGGGAATTAAATGCACACTCGCGAGAGAAAATTTTTAGGCATCCCATTGCCTAAAAATATGGCATTTTGGCATTATGACCCATTTTTTAGGTAATGAATCGCCAATTCCTAAAATTTTAGGAATTTTTTTTTTCTGGGTGTACACTTACGTTTTGGATAATTTAACAATTAATTGGTAATTATTTTCCACCCACCTATTATTATCGGAGTAATTTATACCCAGCATACCTTTTAATTTAATTTTAATTTTTTTTCCGTTTTATCCTGCTGCTACAAGCTAAGTCAAGCTTTTAAGTTATGTCATCAGTCATGGCACTTCCATTCTTACACTAAATAAAAGGGTAAGCGGCACACACGCTATCCGGATAAGCAAGAAAGCTACAGTGGCTCACAGCTTCTATCGTGCAGAGGTACAACCAAACAAAATTTTAATGCATATATACAAATCTTTTTATTTTTTTTAACTTTTTTAGCTTTCCTACTTGTTTTTAAAACGTTTAAGGGGGTCTTCTCATTCAGCAACTTTGTTTTTCGACTTTTTTTTGTTGCATTTATTTATAGCTTGGGTAGTTGTGAATATGCCCCTAAAAGGATTTTTAGAAATTCGAAATACTTTAGAAGATACAGCCTTTCTTGTGAAGCAAGGTCTTCGTCAAAATGAGCTATTTTTACTTTACTTCAAACTTTAAACGCGTTTATCTCTAAACCACGTTTTTCGAACTGGCGGCCATGATATCTTCAGTTCAACTGAACTGACTTTCATGAACAAAAGTGGAGTCGACGCAGAATTGTCACCATTCTCGTTTGAATTAAGACAATAAATAAAAAAAAAAAAANCATGAACAAAAGTGGAGTCGAAGCAGAATTGTCACCATTCTCGTTTAAATTAAAACCATAAACTACAAAAAAAAAGGCCAAAAATTGAATTTTTTTTAATGGCCGCCATTTTGTCAAAAAAATCACAAAATTGTGGTCGAGGTTCAGACCAGAATTACATCTATACTGATTATAACCCCGTTTTTTTTTCATTTCCGACGCTCCGGAGACCCGGAATCGTGGCCGCAGTGACGACACTTTTTTTTTCCACCACCAGCTTTGAAGTCTCATTACTTTTTGAACCGCCCTCGTATCGAGGCAAAAAAATTTTTTTTTATTTACTTTGAACCTTTTGTAAAACAATAAATAAAAAAGTTTTCAAATAAGGATTTTTTTTAAAAAGGGTCAAAAAACGGGTTTTGAATGAGAAGACCCCCTTAAGGGCCGATTCCCGCAGTTCAGTAGTTGACCAGGGGCTGATTCTTCTGAAACTAACAAAACTTTTTTTCAGTGTATCCAAAAAAAGTTAAATGTTTAAAAAATTAGCTGATATTGTGTTCAAAAAGATTCCATAAGAAAATGTTTGCCTCGAATCACAATTCACGAAATACATTAAACTAAAGATCTTTCACGAAATAAGCTGTGTCATTGAAAAAGTCAATATTTTCATTCTTTTGTAAATTTAAATATTATTGAATAGAAAAACAATAGAGAATTTTTATATATATTAGAATACCACTTTAAAAAAACTGAATTAAAATTTGGTTTCTGTATAATATAGTTTATGTGCTACACGACTTTAAAATTTGGTTGAACCTCTGCACGAAATAAGCTTTGAGCCATTGTACATTCTCGGTTTGCAATATGTCATAGTACCCGTGTACCCCTACGGGTACCGGGTTATGGTAAGCTCTTTTATGGCGGTTTAATTATTTCCGTTGGTCTTCTGAAGATGACTTAATATCGTCGTGCTCGTTTCAAAATTTTAAGAGTTGTTTGACTTTGAAGCAAGTTCTTTTATCCCTGCACAACCAATTTCCTGTAGAATCGGACAACATACGCAAAATCACAGTTTTCCTTTATATGAATTTTTGCTGGCTTTTGCCACAAGCCCGCTTTCTCTCTGCTATCGGGGCCTAAACACGCGTTCAGTGAACATTTGTGTAACCATTTTGTGTTTGTTTTTATATCCATTCTCTATTTGTTATTTACAGTTATGCTTTATAACCTGTTCATCCAGCAAATAATAAATGAAAAAATCAATTTTCACACAGTGATTGAAAAGAGAGGCAGCGACAAAGCTTTTATGGAGTTATCAAATGCATTTTAGGCATTATGGGCTGGCAATAAATTATTGTTGTTTAGCCAACAGTTGAAGTATCGGCTTATGTATAGGCCCTAGCCCGCTCCTTCTGCAGTCAAATGCAATTCATTTTTCATATTTGCAAAAAGGTTATTTCTCTGTTAGCCACCACTCCCCATCCACCCCACGGCCGGTTCTGGCTCTCTGAATATGTTTGTTTGTTGGGCAAAGTAATTTAACAAATGGATTTCTAAACAAATACGGAAGTTTAATTTGTAACCAAAAGGACAGGCGCGCGAGGGCCAAGAGGAAGTCGACGGAAGCCAAGGAAATGTGTGCCAATGGCAGGACGTGCCGGATGGGGGAGGTGGCGTAGAAGTCCGCAGACCGCTCGCTTGCCACTCTGCAAGCAGCCACCGCAGGCCGGGGACGGCGGGGAGCAGAGAATGAGCCGGGCTAAGACCAACATTTTCTGTTTTGCTGGTCGAGTATTCTCAGTGGGTGTGCCCGTCTGGCTGTGTGTGTGAGCGCCCTGACATGGCAGCATATTCGTACTTCAAGATGGCTTCGATATTTCTTAGTCAACAAAATGGCGATTGCAAAATTGTCGCCCTCGCATTGCTCCGACGGCGTTAAGAAATTACTTTGCGTCCGCTGAGGAGCGATGGTGGCGTGAGGCGATAGCGGGGCTACACTTTATTTCACTGTGAGGTATTCCGCCTTAGGATGGATTTTCACAAAGTTGCTTTTTCCAACCATCGCACGAGAATCACGAAAAGCAGAAAAGGTGTTTCTACTAGGAAAAAGTGCTTTTTAGCACCCTGTTGAAGGGAAACAGCTGTTTTTATACCCGGTACCCATAGGGTACAAGGGTATTATAAGTTGTACCAGGTATCTCACAGTCAAGCACTCTCGACTGTAGCTTTCTTACTTGTTTCATTTGGTTTTGATTTCGTGGAAAATTTAATTTAATTCAAAATTCAAAACAATGTTAACTAAGATTAAAAATGAAAAAGCTAAACTTTATTTTCTATTTGCGGCTAAGTAACAAAGATTTCACATGGTTCCGCCAGCAAGGCGTTTTGCAGGAGCACTTGCAGGAACCACTGCAGCCCACTGGAATCTTTTAGCCTGGGATCGCGGATTCTACCAACTCGGAGGCATACTCATCAACCCTTCTCTTCTTATGCAAGTCTCTTATGATCACGGACTCACATCACCTTGCTCTGCCCAAGGAGGAGTAAGAGGAGGAGGTCCTGCCCTCGGCGGAGAAGGGCAACTTCGAGTATCCCCCCCCCGCCACCGACCTGGCTCCTGTGCAATCTCCGCCGCCGGTTTCGTTAGAACATGAACATATTGGGAGAAGTGAGAGGATCCCTGCGCACCGCCACCGACGCCTTCTTTCCACAGGGCTCGGCTATCTGAAGCTGTCCGCTTTCCAGCTGAAGAAGGCTATTGCCAAGCCCAAGTAGAGTCTTACTGGCTGGCGAGAAAGGGGGCGTCTAGAAAGAGACGACGCTCGTAACGTAGGAGGAGGCGGTGGCCGCCAGGCAGCATCTACAGAGTAGATGCCAGCTATGATCGACCTGAAGTGTAATAGCCAGTTCATTCAACAGATCGCTAAAGGAAATATGTACATATTAAATGCTAATTAGTTTAACAACATAAAGAAAGTCATGCATTTTTTCCATATTTTTTCCGTAATCAATTTCATTTGTTCAAAAAAACAGCTGACTAGTGGTGGTAGTTGGGCAAAACGACACAGCGACAGGCAGAAAAAGACTGAAATAATCAATATTATCGAACAAAACCACGAAAAAGCAAATTGTTTCTCTTTTTTGTCACCACTAGATTTCTATAGCATATACACAGGAAAAAAAGTTACTTTTTGGCCAAAAAGCGGAATTGGAAAAAGCAACTGTAGTGGAAACGGGGCCAAAACCATCAAATATTTTATAATATTATAATTCCGTTTTTTTTTTTTAATTAAATGTAATTAATGTTCTAAATAAAGGCTAGTACTAAGATGAACGAAAAAAAATAAACGGAAAACTTCATATAAAAAAATATATCGAAAAGAGCAAGAAGAATTTTGTGGGATTTCGTTTGGTTGAGTACTAAGATGAATTTCGTGAGCGAACCGGGTAAAAAGATTGCCAGATCACACCAATATTCCGTAAGCGAAATAAATTAATTGCATATATTCCAGGAGCGACATGTAGGGGAAGGGTGAAGGGGGAAGTCGCTGCTCGGTTAGAGCGCTTCGACAGCCGTTAGGTTGGACGTCCACTCAAGCCTTTTCACTTATTGTATCTATTAACTTTAACCCGATAATAACGATTATATAACGCTTTTTATGATTTTTAAGGGCGGAGGAGCCAAATTTTAAAACAAACTTGATCTGCGTGCAACAGATTCGAATGTTGTCATCAAATTTAATAACTCTAGCTCTTATAGATTCTGAGATCTGTTGTTTCACACGGACGGCCGGACAGACGGACATGGCTAAATCGACTCGGCTGGTCAAGAATAAAGATTTCTCTCTCTGCCTGTTACATACATTCTCGGTTAGAACTAACTTATAACACCCTTGTACGTGGGCTGCTACATATATTTCNTCTGGCCTAATAATGAAAATACGAATATTTATTAAGGAAAATA
>VNJZ01012334.1:0-19133 GCA_008042795.1 Drosophila asahinai
TGCTAAAGAAATAAGACTATGCTGAAAATTTCAGCTCGATAGCTCAAAAACTGAGAGACTAGTTCGCGTAGAAACCGACAGACGGACAGACGGACAGACAGACGGACAGACAGACGGACATGGCTAGATCGACTCGGCTGGTGATGCTGATCAAGAATATATATACTTTATGGGGTCGGAGATGCCTCCTTCACTGCGTTGCAAACATCTGGTCAAAATTATAATACCCTCTGCAAGGGTATAAAAATGAAAATTTAGCGCGATCATGGCTTAAAAACACAACCCAGACGGCTACAGGCTACCTTGCTTGCAATAGCAGCATCTTAGGGTGCCTTAAAATTCTAACTTTATTATTAATATCTCCCATGTTTATCATCCGATTTTACAGAAATTTTCAAAGTACGTCCCTATTAGCAGCGTACATCGCTTGTCTTAGGTGCAGCTCGTACCGATCCGTTCGACTGGCAACTTATACCGCTAACCCCGGAATGAGTCCCTAGTCAAAACACATCAGCATTTGGTTAGGAACTGATCCTTATCGGGCGCTCACGCCTTTTTATAGCGGTTTCCACTTATGACTAGTTACAGATTCCATATGTATAATTCCACCTAAGGGTTATCTATGCTAGAGTATTCTTGGACATTCTAGGGGGCGATCATAGTACTTTGTGTATGCTTAAGCTTGTATATATGTGAGTGCTCTTGCACTTGATTACATGTATGTATGTTGACAAAGGCGCGAATGCTAGGGCATTTGTGTACTTTGCAGAGGGCGATAAGAGTATTTCGGGCATACTTAAATCTTATATATAAGTGTGTGTATTCTTCTCACATTAGTTCTTACTGATAGGCGGCGTGTATATAATTAGACTACTTGATCCCTTGATCTGCCTGTGATTTCAAGTGGTTCTTTTGGTGCGGACATTTAAGCATGTTCACCTTTTTGAACTTTCTGCGCTGGGCCTTATTGCCTTTATATATTTTACTGTATTTATTTATAGCTTGCATTCAAAATTGATTTGCTCTTTACCATTTTAACATTAATTTTTTTTTAATGTTGATTTAACTTGTTAAAATTATTTATATTACATATATTATTGCAGACCTATGCCCGATAGCAGTATCATTATTAATTTAACATCCATTAATTTAACATTTTCTATTCATAAAGTTGACTAATTATTTTAAATACATAATTTGAAATATTTCTGCATGTTGAACCCAATGTATTAATTTTTCTTATATACCAGTAACAACTATTTATAATTAGTCGCGCCACAGGATCCTGATAATCGTCTTCTGTCGTGATCGCGTGCACTGCTGCGTAGGCTCCGCAATCCTTGTACTCAGATTTTCGTGACCTGGTAGTGATGACTTCCACATGTCCATTCTATAGTAAGACCGGATCATTGAAGACATGTTGGCAATGGCTTTGTTTTAGTACCGATGATCCGAATCAAGTTCCCTCGACGTTGCTGTCGTATCTCCATTATTTCAAATCCAGTCGCTGAACCCAGTAGTTGGACGCTTCGTGGTAGCTTCTCCTTCTATTTCGGCCAGAGATGAGTCTTTTTTTTTGTTGCGTTTTCCTGAAGCACTTTTCCTCCACTTTTCTAACTTTCTCCAACGTAAGGACTTGCCTTGGAAATTTCCTGGAGCGATTTTCCTCCAGCTCCCCATATGAAGACTTGCCGGGGCAATCAAGTGCAAATATATGCGTTTATCTGTTTTTTGCCATGATATTTGCAACGCAGTGAAGGAGGCATCTCCGACGCCATAAAGTATATATATTCTTGATGAGCAATACCAGCCGAGTCGATCTAGCCATGCCCGTCTGTCTGTCTATCCGTCTGTCCGTCTGTCGGTTTCTACGCGAACTAGTCTATGTCGGAACGGCCGAAATCGGACTACTATATCCTATAGCTGTCATAGGAATGATGGCGAAATTATTGTAAAAAAATGTTAACTTCTGTTTTTAAACGTATTTCTATAAATTTTGAGACATAGCAGTTTTTTATGGTTCTAGAATTACGGTTTTAATTTCACTAAGATCGGACCACTATATCATATAGCTTCCATAGAAGCGATCGGTCGATTTATATGAAAATGTAAAATTCTACATGTAAAATGTAAAATTTGCAAAATTCGATATTTTTTCAACATTACTAAAATGGTTCGATTTTCAATGATCCAATTGCAGACTGCAAGGGTATACCAACTTCGGTTTACCGGAGTTAGCTTTCTTTCTCGTTTTCTTCCGGTTCATATCCGTTACGGATGCCGTCTCAGGAACTTCTTCTAGCTTCCCCATTTTCTGCATGGTAATTGCTGATAGAATGCGTTTACTACCAGGAGTTTGTACGATTCCCAATGGTATCCATCCCAGCTTAGTACATTGCCCAATCACGGTTTCAATCCTTGTGCAATAATATCGGCTAATATTACTGCCTTACTGCGTTTATTAAAGGATGGATCCACTAATATATCATCTTTCCATTTTTGTGAGTCATATTCAAATGACATTGAGGGCATCGCATTTAATAATTTCGATAAGACTACTGCTTCGGTCTCAAATCGATCTTTACTTTTAAATCTCGGACGAAATTTTAGCTGTATCGATGCAATAGATGATCCAACTTAACTGTCTCTTAGTCCATAAATTTGGGTATCCCTTTTCTTTTTATGTACTCCCAACCTTTGAACTGCTTCTTCAGATACAACTGTCATCTGATATCCTTGGTCGATTAACGCTCGGAGTTCTTCCATTTTCCATTGGCATCTTGCACTTCAATCTGTGTCGGTGGTGGTTTTCCTCGTTTTAAATTTATTAGTTGATTTTGGTTCTTTCTTCCTGTGTAGCAATATGTGGTAGGGTCTATCATAAATTCCAAAATGTTCTCTTTCGCCTTGACAGTCCTTGTGTGGTGTAAATTTGTGACAAAAGCGCTTGAAACATAATCTTTCTTGCAATGCGAATTTCCACTTCTCCCTATCGAGAGATGACTGAATTTGATGCAGTTGGGTAATTTGTGTTTTAGATTTCTACAATAAGGGCAGTTCCCACTTATAACCGCAGTCAGCACTTTTGGATTTTCCTGTGTCCCGTGCCTTGGTTGCGCTACTGCTTTAATGGCTTGCAGATGTTTCTCCAAAAATTCCAACACATTTTGAAGTGTCTGGACTTCGTTTGTCCTTGACGATCAAATTTCCTTAATAGTATTCCAGCAATGAATACGTCTGTGCCGTTTAATGGGATTCCCATACCCTTTATACCATGAGTGCATTTTTGGGCCGTGTCCAGCATGTTCTGAAAACTCCTCTCTGATTCGCTGTTCAACACAGGCAAATCCAGAATCTTATTATAATTTTTCATAAACAGCTGACGTCTGTTCTCGTATCGATTTCAACAACCTGCTTCAGTCGCATAACCTTTATTTTGGGCTTAATGTGTTCATCATTGTCTATAATTTCTTTAAACATATCGAAAAATTCCGACCATGCCGAAATGTCTCAAAAAAATGCCTTACAGATATCCGACGTTCCTCGAATTTATTCTGGTGCATCCAAATTTATTTCTCCCTTCTTTCCATCCTTATTTTCTCATACCTATCTAAAACCGGCTGGGTAAGTTGTCCATTTACTTTTAGTTCCTTGAAACTATCCGTAAGTCGTTGAAAATCTTCTCCTATATATTTCATATATATCTTTTGTAGTTTCGGGTCTTTTCCCGCATTGACCAAAGTTCCTTGAAGCGCTATTCTTGCTTTATGGTACTCGCGTAATCGCATTTCCTGTTCTTCCATTTGGTTTAATATTGATGACTGGCTAGCCGCCAGGGCATTAAGTGAATCGGTTCTTGATCCCATTTTTATAATATAACAATTCTTTCTTTCAAAATATTCTCATGTTTACAATTATATCTTTATTCGTTGCTCGTATTTTATATCTTCTTTTTTTAAATTTTATCTCAGATAAACCTTTCTTTTATAAGTTTTCCTTCACTATTTTTCAACACGCATTTCGTGGACCTTCCACGCCGATGTATTTGCACTTCCGTCTCAAGCCTCCACTGGTACTTTTGTAGAAGCCGTGGTCCGACGCTTGATCCTTGCTGCTTTTTCGTGGACCTCCCGCGCCGTTTTTGATACCCGATCCATTTAATTTCGTGGACATCCCACGCCGCTGTAGATTCTTAGGGTTACAAGCCTCCGCTGTCGCTTTAATGTAAGTCGCAGTCCGATACTTGCTCCTAGTAATTTCGTGGACCTCCGACGTCAATATATTCCTTTGATATTTCCAGCTTGACCTTGCCGAGTTCGTGGACCTCCCACGCCGACACAGCCGTTAGCTATCTCCGCTGTCGCTCCAAATAAGCCGCGTTGTGATTTTTGAACATTTTTAAAATCGTGGTCCTCCCACGCCGTTGTAGATTCCTCTGGATTCAAGCCTCCGCTGTCGCTCCAAAATAAGCCGCGGTCCAATACTTGATCCTTTTTTTTTTTTCGTGGACCTCCCACACCAATTTCTATTACTGAAGTAAAAGCCTCCACTGGCGCTTTTTCATTAGCCGTGGTCCGACGCTTGGTCCTTGCAGTTTTCCGTGGATCTCCCACGTCGACTTCTATTACTGAAGTAAAGCCTGCACTGGCGCTTTTTCATAAGCCGTGGTCCGACGCTTGCTCCTTGCAGTTTCCGTGGATCTCCTACGTCGATTTAGCTCCTCTCCAGTCTTATGCCACTGCTTTCATTTCAAATTTAGCCGCGGTCAGGGCCTCATCTTGTCCGTTCTCTCGTAGACATCCTACGTCGTCGTCTTTTATTTATTCCAGGCGTCCGCTGTCGTCTCCTCATAAGCCTCCTACGTCGACCACCAGTCCTGTCCCTCGCGGCATGCTCATGTCACTGTAATTTTGTTATTATACCCTTGCACCGTCTGTCTGTCCGTCTGTCGGTTTTTACGTGAACTAGTCTCTCAGTTTTTTTAGCAATCGAGTTGAAATTTTCATCATAGTTTTATTTCTTTAGCACGCAGTATATATTTCGGAACGGCAGAAGTCGGACTACTATATCCTATAGCTGCCATAGGAATGATGGCGAAATTAATGTAACAAAAATGTTAACTTCTATGTTTTTCAACGTATTTCTATAAATTTTGAGATATAGCATTTTTTTATGGTTCTAGAATTACGGTTTTATTTATTTTAAGATCGCACAACTATATCATATAGCTGTCAGAGAAGCGATCGGTCGATTCATATGAAAATGTAAAATTCTACATGTAAAATGGAAATTTTGAAAATTCGATATTTTTTCAACATTACTAAAATGATTCGATTTTCAATGATCCAATTAATTGCAGACTGCCATCTTCGGTTTACCGAAGTTAGCTTTCTTTCTCGTTTTTTCCCTGATCTTGCCGTAGTGCACTCAATAAGGTGCGCTTTGCGGACTTTTCTACCGTGGATACCGATTAAAGTATGCCGATCGTCTTGGCAGTCTTCGTGAGCCAATATTTCTTTAAGCTCGAAGGACACTATTTTAGCAGCGCACATCGCTTGTCTTAGGTGCAGCTCGTACCGCTCCGTTCGACTGGCAACTTATACCGCTAACCCCGGAATGAGTCCCTAGTCAAAACACATCAGCATTTCGTTAGGAACTGAATCTTTATCGGGCGCTCACGCATTTTTATAGCGGTTTCCACTTATGTACTAGTTACAGATTCCATATGTATAATTCCACCTAAGGGTTATCTATGCTAGAGTATTCTTGGACATTCTAGGGGGCGATCATAGTACTTTGTGTATGCTTAAACTTGTATCTCAAGTGCTCTTGCACTTGATTACATGTATGTATGTTGACAAAGGCCGCGAATGCTAGGGCATTTGTGTACTTTGCAGGGGGCGATAAGAGTATTTCGGGCATACTTAAATCTTATATATAAGTGTGTGTATTCTTCTCACATTAGTTCTCACTGATAGGCGGCGTGTATATAATTAGACTACTTGAGCCCTTGATCTGCCAGTGATTTCAAGTGGTTCTTTGGGTGCGGACAATTATGCATGTTCACCTTTTTGAACATCACCGAATACCTTTTTATTTATTCGATCTATTTACTTTAGGACGAAAATAACGACTATAACTTTTATAAAGTTTTTTATGATTTTGGGGAGCGGAAGTGGGCGTTGCCAAATTCTAAAACAAATTTGATCTGCGTGCAATAGATTCCAATGCTGTCACCAAATTTGGTAACTCTATCTCTTATAGATTCTGAGATCTAATGTTTTACACGGACGGACATACGGACTGGTGATGCTGATAAAGAGTATATATACTATACTTTACTATATATACTTTATGGGGTCGGAGATGAGTGCTCGCGATGCTGAGAAATGTCCATATGTTGAATTGTAAAACTTATAATTTTAAAATAATAAAACCTTAAAAATATATACAATTTTAGTGCTTAGTTGTCTTGAAGACGACTGTCAATGGAAAGAGCGAAATATACAGACAAAAGAACATTTATTGTTAAGATTTAATTTCATGACTTCGAGCCTGGTAACGCACCCAATATATTTGGAAAGGTTACATTTTTAATAACAAGAATAAAGCAACTAGCCATAATAGCTAAAATGGTTCCAATTAAAAAAAAACTTATTTTGAGGATGCCGTATTTAAGCTATAGTACATACCGAATTTTATACACTGGACACTCATAAATATTTTTAATGTCTTGTTTATCCTGGGTAACTGCTTTGATGTAAATAACCGGCATGGCAGGAAAGAGTTCTTTATTGAAAGCATCTGCTATTGTGCCCATCTTAATGTCCCAGCGAGCGCCCTCCATAAAAAGCCCGTTGACATAGGCTCCTTCACGAGGTGCCGCCCTACGGAAAGCCGAAAATTAATGTTTAGTCCAGTTATAAATTCTTAAATTATAGTGCTCCTACGTAAACTCTTCCTTCCATTTCTTGGTTACGTCACAGTTAAGACACATTCGATCGAGGGGCCACTCATTCTTGCGCGCTGTCTGCTGCATAATGGCGGTGAGAAGTGACTGCGGATTGAAGAATCCTGCAAGCCATATTGATGACGGCATTCGAAAATCTGCTACCCAGCCCTCCAGCTCTCGTAATCGCAACATTAAATCAGAGAACCAGGACTGAAGACCTAGCAAGCTTGGATAGGCTAACTTGGTCCACTGTTCAGGGACTTGATCTTTATAAAGACAAAGCATGAGGTCTTCCATAATAGAAGAAATAGTAAGCTCGCCCTTGAGGCCTAAGTCGAGCTCATTTAGGGAACGCCGTAGCTCAGCCATAAGCAGGTTCATTCGTTCGCATTCCTGAAAGGCCACAATTATGTAAGGATTGCGATCCTCAACACGACCCATGAGTTCCAAAATGTTAAAAGGTGTAGGAATTTTGTCCAGCAGATCCTCGATAATGCCTTTTATTACGTCCTCCTGTGAAACAGACTCACCACCGCCACTTGAACCACCTGCCATACGTGGCTGTAACTCGAAAACAATTCGGAAGAGGCGTTCTGAAACTGTGGTGAGAAATCCAATCTCAGCATTCGAATGCAGACCATATAGCGAAGGACTTTCTGATGGAAGATTTTCATCAATATACTGGTGGTAGCCAGCATACTTTAGGATTCCCGGAGCCGGGAAACCCTGACAATACTGTAGCTCTCCATCAATTAACTCGGGCTGCATAAATTCTTCCAAATATGTACGGCACAGACGTCTATCCCAATCATCAGTTATATGTCCTCCATACATAATCTCCCCAAAAAGGTAACGCAGATCCTCCCAAGGCACGCGTGTGTTCGCTTCGAGGTAGTTATACAAAACATACACCGATATCGTTAGGTCACCCACATTAAAGGGGTATCCGCGGTTCCAACCCTGTGGGCCAAATTTTCGTCGTTCAGCTACCACAGCATGGAAATAGCACAATGAGAAGAGAATAGCCTTGAATTCAGTTTCTTTCGAGCACATCTCAAGCGTCTCATCGCTAAAATTGTCTAGGGCCTTATGAATATTAGCCATCATTCCCGTCGGCGGCTCATTCGTTATCTTTATAGCTGATTCAAGTATCCCTTGAGGTAGTATATGCGCCGAAGGATCACCAGCTGGCTCGGCACTAAGGAAAAGCCTATAATTAACGTTCACATTACTAAGAGAAGACTCCATTTTCTTTTCTAGGCTGGGTAGCCAACGGGCAACAAGATGAATATTTTGGAGTATGACCCAGTGACCTTGCTGCGAGGCTGTCTCAATGGCGTTCTCTGCCACTATTTCTTGGCCCTGGCCAAGCGATACACTATGAAAATTTTCATGATCAAAGCTGAATCCTAGAAACTTTCCCAGCTTTTCAACATCTTTAAGCGGATCAACCCCAGCAGAGAGAACAAAGAACATGTGAGTTTCGGGGCTAGACTCTTCAAAAGTTTTGGCGAATTCCATAGAGCGAGCATCAATATATTTGGATCCGAGCTTTTCTTCGATAAAGGAGCGCATCG
Source organism: Drosophila asahinai (assembly GCA_008042795.1). Taxonomy (NCBI): domain Eukaryota; kingdom Metazoa; phylum Arthropoda; class Insecta; order Diptera; family Drosophilidae; genus Drosophila; species Drosophila asahinai. The sequence goes on from VNJZ01012334.1 coordinate 8,530, forward strand.
CATATGACATTCGGTCGGGTCGTATGCAACGCATTATGCAAAGCCGTTGGATAGCTGATTTTCCCTTCCATTCTCCAGGAAATTTTTCATTTTCTGGACTTTCCGAGTCTGCAAACTTTTTCCACCGTTTGTGTGAACCCTCAATATCTTTTTCCAACCCCTTAAACGCAGCATGGTTGTTAAGTGCCCTTATGCCCCCCCAACCGACATGGGTAAGCCAGGGAAAGTTTGAGGTCTGATTTGGCATGTAAGGAAAACGTAGCAAAAAGTCAAGCTCGCTAGGCTCTACTTCACCATAATTTACTAGGATCTGAATACACATTTGTGTCAGGAAAATTAGTTTGTCCTGCTCAAATAAGCCGCGGGAAGTGTATACAAAACTGCAAAAAGTGATCGAATCAATAAGGTTTTCTACTCGATCTTTAAGCTTCTCAGCTGACGCTGCCTTAAGCATAGCATTGTTAAACACTACGGTAAAAGCTTTAAGGGAGAACTGGTAAATAGGATTGATCTTAAATAAGTCATTAAGTATAAAGTAAATAATAGAGGCTCTCTCGGCAGCTGGACGATAAGCCTCCCTGGCCGAATCAATCTGGACACCTGTTATTTTTGCCTCGGCAACCTTCACTTCGATTTCATCGGCAGTTTTCTTAGTTTTTTCTAGATTCATCACCAGAGTCACATCTTCAAGAACATTATCGCCTGCCGAAGATAATCGTGCCAGTAGGTCGTCTTCCAAAAACTTAAGCGTAATTTTAAAGTGGTTCTGCTGCTGGGTTAGGCGAGTTCTCATAGCCTCTAGGTCGGGACGTTCGACTTTTACCACCTCTGCTAACAACTGATCTTCTAGACCATCACGTGTCACTGTGAAGTTTATCAAGGTTGTTTGTGCTTGCATTTCAGGTTTATAATGCGGATTTGCTAGCTTAGTATGCAGGATTAGTCGAAATTTCGGATTAAAATCAATCTCACGATCGCCAATCTTCAGAATAGTTCCCTTTTTGATTAACTGACGTCCCAAAAGCGGATTAAGGACCGGATCGACATTTTCCCCGATGTTCTCAATCAGCAAAACATTGCCATTACTTACGGCCCGCTCAACTTGATCAAGATAGTTGCGTTGCGTAAGACGCAATACAACAAGTCCAGATCCATACTTTGTTTTGACCCACTTTATTCCTTGCCTAGATTAACTGTGTCATTATCTGAATTAAGTTAGCTGCCTTAATAATTGAACTTACAGTTGGGGGTCTATCATGAGCGGATATCTCTCTGACTGCACAAGAATAGCAGCGTTTTCAGCTGACATGCGATCGCTCGGCAATCCCTGGTTGTTCCATTCAGCAATCTGGGCATCATCGCAGATCATTTCAAATGGATCGACCCCGTCCGTTGAAGGAATAGGAGGCTTTAAAAACATTTATATACACGCGGGTAAACACTTTTTTATATGGAGTATTTACCTGGCTATTTTTGAAAGCAGGCATCCACATTTTTTCTTGCAGCTCCTGGCGATAAGCCCGAGTAAAGCATCCAACGTAAGAAATAAAGCAGGAAATTATTAAAATGTCTCCAGGTAGTTGTTGTATACCTGAAGTAAGGCTAAAAGTATATGTTATGTATTAAATTATGGATTAATAAATAAAATCTTGAAAAAATTAATATATATATTTAAATATTTACCTTTTTACTGACTCCATCCAACGTATTTTTTCATTTGCCAAGCCACCAATCAATCGGTTTGCTATGTCTATGGTGAACGCAGTTTTATCAGCTTCATCTTGGCATTTCTGTTTTTTCGCCAGAGCTTCATCATACTCCATTTGAAGGGCATTTAATTGTTCCTCTAGTTCAGTGAGCCTTTGATTTAGAGCCGTTAACTTATCGCGGGCATCCTTTAGTTCTTTCTCTGACTCCATTAGTGCTCTCTCCTTTGGCTCCACAATAAGGTATACATCATAGAATCGGTTGATGTTAATAACCCAAGAGCACAATCCTGCAGCTGCTGATGATTTAGCCAAAATCTTTTCTGGGCTGAACTCAGGGTCCAGAATGTATGGTTGAAGAGCCTTTATTACGTCCGGATGAATGTGCTTTTTGTCATAATTAATTAAATTGTCTAGAAACTTATCAACATTACTCATCAAAACACGACACGCTTTCCAGCTTCGATCTTTAGGGATTTTGCCTTTGCTAGCAAAAAGCACCAAAACTGCACCGCAAACACTAACTACGGCATCAGGTGGCGATCCGAAGGACTTGAGTTCTGTAAGGTTGTTTTTGTTGAGAGTGTTAAGCGCCTCTTGAGCAGCAATTAGGGCTGGTTGGGCTTTAAGAAAATCCTCTTCGCAAAGCTTTGCTTTTGCAGTAACGTCTTCTTCTATTTGGCGCACATTTTTCTCTTCTTTTGAAGCGAAGGCCCTTTCCTTTGACACTTTTTCATTTTCTGTACCTACAACTATAATTAAGTTGTCTGCTTCCTGGTTTTTAACCTTCAGCTCGACCTCTTGGACCTTTAAAACGTCCTGCAGCGCATCGACTTCTTTTGTACAGCTAGCTAATTTAATAAGGCCGTTTTCCAAACGCAAGCGGCGATCAAGATTAGCTTTTACCTTTTCGCTTAGAAGCTTTGAATAGAGTGCAATTAACTCCAAGAAGGACTTAGGTGTTGTATAGTTATATCTCTTGGCGTTGGCCAAATAAAGCTTTGAGATATCATTGACTGTTTTGTGAACGAATGCCATAAAATTAGATACCGGCAGGGCCAGCTCTTTCGGCAGCACAGTTATCTCAGATAAAAATCTTAGTGAGACAGACTCCAACGCTTGTTGTGGCCACTCATGAAACCAATCAATGGTTGTACAGTTTACTAAAGCTGGAAACTTTCGGGAACGCACGCGAAGAGTTGCTCCTACAGGCGAAAAGCATAGTACTACCTTAAGCAAGCTGCGAACCTTTTCTATAAAGTACTTCCAACAGTTTTCACGATTGTCTATTATACCAAGCTGTTTGACTTCATTACGCACAGCGTTTACAATGTTTTCCACTTCGTCATCAGCAAACAGTTCATGGATGTCTCCCGAGGCGAGTAGATCGTTCACTAGCACTAGGAACTGCTCACGCGCAACCTCCGAATCGGTCATGAGGAAGCAGCAGGCTGTGGTCTTTACCCCTGACTTCATATACAAAGTGGCGATGTTTGTTTTTAAATCATTGACGTTGTAGTCCTTTGTTAATTGAATCTGAAAAACATCCAATGAGGAGATAAATGAAGCCAATCGAGTTAGGGACTGTTTTCCTGAACCTCCAACTCCGATTAGCAATGCATAACCCCGAGATGATTCAAGAATGCGGCTGATGCGACACACATGTGACATGGCGTCATCGAAAAGAACCAGATTGATGGCTCCTACATAGTCGTTATAGCGATCTTGTGCCTCATCCAACAGACTTTTTAGACGTTCCCAGCCTGATATTGGCATATATTTTATGTCAGTCAAACCTTTTGCAAAATGGCAGTAAATGAGAGGCTGCGCATAAACCACTTCTTCATTCAAGCCCTCAATCCCTTTTCGCACAACATCAGTCACAATTTTCTTAAAGCTATTTATATCTGTATAGTCCACCAATTTATCACCATAGACACGGTAGCATTCGTGAATCCACAGCCGAATCATTTGATTTGCGTTTGGACAGGTCTCGTTGTTGGCATATAGAACACCCTATAAATAAATCGCAGAGGTGGGTTGTTATGATAAAGTAAACTTATATTTTGTCTTACTGTAAATATGTTGGCAATATCTCTAAGGTTGAAATTGTAGTGGAACTTTATGGCAGTTGGTAAAAAAGACGAAGCCACTTTCATATGGAGCGTGATTGCCGTAGTCACCATATTTTCGCATAGCTTTGTAACTGACTTATCAAATTTTTGTGCTGGATTTTCCAAGTGCTGTGATAATATAGAGTTGAGGATGTGAAACAAGGCATCTTGGCTAGGGGGGCTGAAACAAATAATTTAAAGTTTACAATAGGAAGGTATCTTATGTCATTCTTGAGCATTCTAGCCCATAATAGAAACGGCTATCGTAAAAAACCGATCCCCATCAAACTAGTATAATAGCCGCAGGATTTTAATTAATAAAAGTAAGAACAAAAATAGAGAAAAATGTTGTGGAACTTTTGGTGTGTTTTGTTTTATTTCGAGCGGTCAGTGAAAGACCAATACGTGTGATAGGATCAACCCAAAACCCGTGAGCGAAAACACGAGCGATTCCGTTTCGCTTTTTAAGGGGCTATAAAAGTGTAACATATGAAAAAAAGGCAATTTTAGAAAACAAAAAATTACAGTTACTGCTAGAATGAACATATTAGGCTATATCTTCAGCTATATTTTAAGATTTTTTTGTCACAACAATTTTGAAAAACAACGGTATTATACGTAGTTTCCGGAGGTGCCGAATAAGTAGCAAAAACAAAGAAATTCAAAAATGTTATTAAAGGAGATAATAATTCCCTGATGGACGGTGATGCACTACGGTCAATACTCTCAAGTGGCCTTTCGAAACCAAGCACGTGCTTGATAGGGTTAGGTGTTAATAGACGCGAAAGTAAAATATAGGTAAAAAAAAACGAGGAAACTACCCTCAACCATATAGACTAATAGCGCGCAGCTTGATTGCTATCTTGCATGTGTACTAAGTGGGTTAAGATTAATGTTTTTAGTTTAGGAAGACTATCTATAGATGAGGAGATACGATGTTCTGCAGTGGTGCAAAACTAAAGGCAGGTAGGATCTAGTGGTTCTATTTGGTACGTGGAAATTCAACTGGCCCAATAGATCGCTGCTTTCCACGTCACCACGGATCAGGTTATACATAAAGACAATGCCTAGCATCGTTCTACGGTTTGCTAAGGAGGGTAGGTTAGTTAGGAGGTCTCTTAGAATAAGAGGGCAACCTAAGGTTTGCCTCCCAGTTTAAGCCACGAAGAGCGTAAATGAAAAGTTATTTTGAACTGACTCAATACTCGTACGTTTGCTGTGGACGTCCCACTGGGAACTCCAAACGCACTCAAAACTAGTTGTCCCGAGATCGCAGTCCGTTGAATAAAGGCACGTTGTCAGAGCGTAGGATTTCACTGTGTTGTTTAGTGTTAGTGTACATATTACATAGAAACTAAACTCCCGCCCGCAGAACTTCAAGATAACAGCGCGAAAACGGTAGAGCGAGTTATGAGTGATAATAACAGCGCGTGAACGGGAGAGCGAGTTAGGAGTGATGGCGGAGATCAGCCCGAAGAGCGGCGGGAGCGGAAGAGCTTTGTACAAGTTCTGAGCACAGTGGGGTGCAAAGCTTTTCTGACCTGAACATTCCGCCCCCCTTGCAATCACTCGGGTTGCAACAAAAAAAAACAATCCTCGTCCTCACAGTTGGTGACACGCCCCAGACAGGACCCATCCAAATACGGTGCTTTGGGCAATCGGAAATCCATCCTGAGAAGGTTCTTACAGAAGGAGCCTGGCTGCATCACCCTCGGATATACGTCCGCGCCAAGGACTACAGAAACCGTAGCAGGGAGGTAAAAGCGCGCATCCGCTAATGTAACATCCTGGAAGTAGGTGCGCACGGTTTCACTCAGCTCCCGGATTGGAGTGCGGATGCGTACGTGAGGCTCGTTTTGAAATGAGGTCGAGCCGAATGGGGACGTTCGCTTTCGAACCCACGGTGGCCGAACAGATCTTTTCGCCTCCTATGTTGGTCGTTGGCAGGCGGGAACACGAAGCCAGCGACGCATCGATGCAGCTTGTAGGTGTGCATGGATCGATGAGCGCTGCCGAGTCGAACACTTTCGTCCCGGTGTTGATCCGTACCATAGCAGTCGGGAGAACGTTAACGCTATGCCGCTGGAGCAACAACAGCTGGAAAAACTTCGGAGCTTAGAATTTCCGGCTTTAGCCAGGTTTCTGTGAATACAATCACCTGGGATGCAAAGGAAACACTATCAGATTACCATTTAGGAAGCTTACTGCATAAGCCTCTTGCGTTCTGATGGGAAAGAAGAAGAGAATTGGTTAGTTTTTTGGAGCGGACGTAGCTGGCCTGGGTAGACTAATTCCTACAGGCCGTCTCTTCTTTTTCTTAGCTTCGTACTCCTTAACGACTACATACTGAGGCCAGAAATCGGCAGAGCATATTGTGTCAAAGAGCTCGTCAGGGACATTTATTTTAAAAGATGAAATATCCCTAGCATAAGGAAATTAAAATTGTTCCACCTTAATTTTGTCGGATATGGTTTTGTCTTGAATATAGACAGTAACATCTTTAGATGTTTGAGACGGGTGAATCCGAGAGACAAATATCTGCCTCGTTGGTGGTACTGCAATAAGGGCTTTTGGCAACACAGATTGGTTGACTGTATTACCAATTTCGGCCGGTAATCCAGGCCTGTCAGTAATTTCGGCCACCCTGCCTGTGCAATCAATGCACTTGGAGTGCACAACATTATCACAAAGCCAGCAACCGATAATAGGGTCATTATTAGAAATAACCTTTTGGCAGGTTTTAGTTGAGCAGACAATATTGTAGGACATTTTAGTGACTTACTACTGTACAAATCAGAAGTTATGAGAAAATAAGAGTAGTTACGTGCACTAAAAGAGAGAGAGAGCAAAACAAAAACACTACCGTTCATATTGAAAGAGAAACCGGAATGACCTAACCACCGAGGCCTCAGCGAACGGAAAGACCTATTACCATGATTTCGCGTACGCCACTAACGAAAGAGAGTTATTGGCGATAGTCTGGGCAATAGGCAAACTCCAAAACTACCTGTACGGTACCAGAGAGTTACGGACTTTCACAGATCATCAGGCTCTTACATATGCTGTGTCTGACAAAAACACAAACGCTAAAATTAAGCGATAGAAAGCCTTCATCGACGAAAACAACGGAAGTGTTTTTCACACCCGAAAAGCAAAACCTGGTAGCCAATGCCCTGTCTCGGCAACCCCTGAATAACCTAGAGGCTGAAGCTCAATCTGATGTCGCCACAGTGCATAGTAAGCTTTCACTCTCATACACCATCGAAACCACTGACAAGCCCTTGAACTGCGTTAGAAACCAAGTCATTTTGGAAGAAGCAAGCCAGCCCCTTCGGCGAGACTTCATTATTTTTGGCAATAGAACTCGTCATATTATCAATTTTAAAGCTAAAGGGCCGGTTCCTACCCTCCCTGTAAAAATGTTGAGGCCAGTTTGATTCTCATTTGATTCTCTATCGTACAAATGTAAGAGCTAACTTTAGCCGAGACCCAGACTCCCTGTAAGTAAATATTTATTTCCGATAACCGATAACAATAGAAAGACACGGACGGCTGTTTTGACTGTTTGCCTTTTTTTTAACGATTCTACCCATATTTTCGGAGATGGCAGAAACAGAAGTAGAGTCTTCCACTCCTCCACTAACTACCCGCTTTTTGGCCCTGATTTTCTTCTTAAGATGATCGTACTTGTCCCTTAACGTCTTACACGGCCGTTGTACTCCTGTCTGGGCAGTAAACTTAATATGAAAACTTTCCAGGTTTTGATTTTAAGGCGTTTTCGCTAATTTTTTCCCCCGACATTTTTCCTATTTGTAAATTTTTTCACCCGAATGACAGTTTAGTGCTTTACAGCAAAAATCGATAAATAACAGTAAAGTTAATAGATCTTTGTTATTCTTTCATGTTCAGATACATTTTAGAAGGGCAGAGAATCGACAGGGAATTTAGGAAGCGGTCCAAAGACATTCTTGTTGAGTGCGTTGAGAAAATCATCAACCCCAAAGTTGTAAACGCGATTCACTGCGATTTTCCTACCCTTGCTTGTCTTGAGGCAGGAGTTCCCTGTAACAAAATTCTGGCATTGTAAAAACTTCATAAGCGATATTACGAATACCAATGAACACCTCGAAATTACTAATATCGAAAACAATCGTGCGCACTGGGCTGCACAGGAAAACGCAAAACAAATACTCCGGGACTACTATTTCCCGAAAATGTCGAAATTAGCTAGTGAAGTTGACGTAAATTGCAAAGTCTGCAATAAGGCCTAATACGACCGCCACCCCAAGAAGAAGGAGTTAGGTATCATTTCGATACCTTCATACGCAGGAGAAAGTTAGCACAGCGAAATTTTTCCAACAGACAAGAAAATATTTTTATATTTTATGCGTTGACAAATTTTCAAAGTTGGCCGTAGTGCAGCAGCTGCTTTCGAGGACCATAATATATGTACGTGGACCCATATTATAACAAATTCTTTTTTTCCCTAATACTAAAACCATATACTGCGACAATGAGGCATCTTTTAACTAAGAAACCATAACTTCATTGTTGAGGAATCAGTATGACATAGACATTGTTAACACACCTCCTCTACAAAGTAATTCCAATGAGCAAGTAGAACGATTTCACAGCACCCTAACGGAAATAGCTAGGTGATGACATCGTTGAGAGCCACGGAAGAATACAATAAGACACTGCACTCAGTCACAAACCTACAGCCCTAAGAGGATATGCATTCAGCCAACGACGAACAAAAGTTGGCAATTATATATTATTATTTATTTCGAAATATTCCTAACGCTACAGTATTTCTACTATTATCTTATAGCCTTTCCACACAACAGTCATTACAAAGGGAACGATGAGAAGATAGAAAAAATTGGAAATTCCTGTTCACATGACACCATCCACCATCTACCGTCAGCTTTTAATGTAAATCAAACGTCAAATAATGTTATGGTAATATAAAACAAACGGTAAACAAGGGAAAAAATACAAAGCAAAACACATATTATGAATTCCTTGCAGCCAAAATGAGCCAAATGAGCAGCAACTGATATTGGGCTTTATTTATGCTTATCATGTAATAAATAGTAAACTAAAAGTCGACGAAGAGATAGAGGAGGAACTCTCCGACCGATAGCGATCTGGCCAAGGTGGATAAGCTCAGCGGCTTCTTTGGGGCACTGTCCGGGAACATTCCTGAATGGACAGACGCAGGGCCTAGTAGGTGGGACGCCCAGACTTCAGCAGAGTCGGGTGAGATCAGGCTGTTGCCATCGGTTCAGCTCTTCTGTGGATTGTATGGACATGGGCACGAAGGCTGTGACGACCCCTAAGGAGCCGTCACAATGACAAGCAACCCCACGAAGGGGAAATCTTTATGGTTAATTGTTACTAGTCTTAAGTTCGCCCACGAAGTACTAAAAAGCTTTCGAAGGTGTCGGTCGTGTTTTTGCTCGCTCCTACGATTATTTTGATTCGCCTGCAAAGAGTCAATTAAAATTGTTGTCTTTGATTTTATTGAAATCAGCTGGAACGTTTCTTTTAATTACGTTACCATCGGACCGCAAAAAGTTTCTACCTTGCCAGTTTATAACAATTAATAATTTGCATATACTGTCCTCATACAAGAGACCACCTTGTGTTTTGTTTTTGGACATCCACGGTGTTGTTGTTTAAATTTCGACTCCGTTACATCGCGCTTGCTGCTATTTCTCCTGTTACATCTCTCTCTGGATCGCAGCGGCGCACTGCTGCGCTCTCCTGGACTGCTCTCACGAATACTCAGCTGTTGCTGTAAAGCTCTCTCTGAATTGCTGTAATTGCGCTCGCCGTTCTTCAACTGCGCGGGATTTGATTGCTCTTAATCTGACAGCTCTCCCGAATTTGTGTGCTCAGAACCTACTCTCGCTGGATCGCTGCACTGACGCTGCCTATGCACGGTTTTGGACTGCTCTCCTGGACTGATCTCCCGAACTACGCTGCTGTTGCTGTTGTTGCTGCTCCTTCTTTTGCCTATCTTCAATCTGCGCTGGATTTGTCAGCTTAAACTCTTGGCTCGACTTCGTCTCGTCTACGACTTCCCCGCTCTTATCGACGATTATCGACGCTCTTCTCATCTCTTCGCTGGATTGGCCACTACGCTGTACTCTTTAGTCTTGTCATCTGTTCGCTGGATTGGCCACTACGCTTTACTCTTCGACAAATCTGGTGCTCTGGCAAGTTTGTTTGTTACCTTATTTCTGTGCGCATATTACGGGCGACTCCTTCCTCGTATGCTGGCACTGTGGAAACTGTGCACATTTGAAATGTGCCGGAGCTGGATCAATTGGCCGCCTTACAGACTTAATATCTAAAAAAATTGGCTTAACTTGGTCTTGCATCGCTTGCCGCCAGATCGAAAATGAAATGAGTACATTTATGCGACAGATCCGAAATGGTTTTCTTGATGTACTTAAGGATTTCGCAGCCCTTAACGAAAAATTCACTGCCGTCGAGTCTCAGTTTCTTGGCCTCAAACTCTTAAGTGAGTCGCCTAAGAGAAAAATACCACACAATGTGGCCTGTATGAATCCTATTGGAACACCTACTGCAAGTACGTTGCCAACATTTTCTTTAACTACACCACAGGCACAGTCGGGCTAAGTTGCTGACCTCCCGCAACCTGAACCTAATGGTTCACACATAGTTCCGGACTTCAGATGGATTATGCGGGCGTCGTCTCACCGGAACCAAATGGATTTTTTACACCAAACAACTTTTTAAATTCGCCAGTCGT
>VNJZ01012343.1:0-12722 GCA_008042795.1 Drosophila asahinai
TTCTGATTCTATGAGTTCTTTTTGTGTGAATTTTATTTTCTCGAAGTCATCGAAATCTGGAGTACCGGCTACGACTTTTAATGCAGTGCCTAATAAGTTGATGCTTCTAGCGTGTCTATGGTGAATATTTACTGTAGTTTTGAGAGTCCTAATGTGTCGTAAAGCTGAGTCTAGTATCTGCTTCATATGTGACTGAGGGAAATGTTTTTCCATTTCTTCTGTGTCTTTTACTATTTCTGAGAACATGGTTAAGTTGGTCGAATGTTTTAAGTAGTGGAAGTCTTTCCAAATGGTCACATCTCCGTCTATGATAGGTATGTAATTTGAAGCTGTGTAATCGGTGATATTGGCTGTTATTGATACGGCGAGAAAAAGTATCGTCCAAATCCTGGTTTGTCAAAAGTAAAAGAATAAAAGAAAAATGTAATTTATTATAGTTACCTCAAATTGTCTTTATGGACCACCCTCCCTTTTATTAAGACTGTGGTCCCCAAGTCTGCTTCTATGGTTTCCTCGGTGTACAAATTTGAAAGTTTGTTTCCCAACCTTTTATTTGATTTTACGAGAACATTGTCCCCTACTTGAACATTTCTGTCTTGCCTATTTTTATTTAATCTTTGTAGTTGGATATTCTGTGCGAATTTCTGCGTTAAGCTCTATGGTTGATGAGTGAATTATGTCAATGGGTCGTTTATTCGTTACAGAGTGAATGGTTCTATTGTATTCTATAGCCGCAAGGAGTATTAATTCGACCGTGTCCTCAATACCTCTTTCGATTTTCAAACACCGTGCAATTTCTGCCAGTGTACTGTGGAATCTTTCCACTTGTCCGTTCGATGTACTGTGAGACGGCGGTGCGTTAGTGATTTGCGCGTTAAACCGGCTTAAAATAGACCTAATTGCTTCAGATTTTATAGAGGGTTAATTATCACAATATATGGTTTTTGGACGCCGATAGAAATTAATAAGTTGTAAAATCGCGGTTTTTGCGTGCGATGGTTCTAGAAGCGATTGGTTGAACAATTGAAAATTTTGAGAATTTATCTATGAAGGTTAAAAAATATTTCTTGTCTGTCGAAAATATGTCAATGTGTAGGATTTCGCCTGCGTATGAGGGAATGGGTGTTTCTCCGAGAATCTGTTTCTGAGGGTGTCTATCGTACTTTGCGACGACCTTATTTGCAATATGAGTCATTTTGGGAAAAAAATAGTCTAGCAAAATCTGTTTCACGTTTTCTTGAGCGGCCCTATAAGCCCTGTTATGTTCTGACACCGTAATTTCCTTTTGTTCGTTTTTGTCTAAGATGTCAGTCACTATGCGGTTCGTGTAACGGAATGTGGTTGTCGGGAAGGTTTCTATTAACTTATGCTGGATAAATGCCAGTACCGGTAATTCGCATAAAATTGTGTTGACTACGTCTTTCTTGACCACGTCGCATATTCTCTGTATAAGTGTTTCTCTATCCGAAAAATACAAGAGATGTCGAGTTTTTTCACCAAACATAATGATCGTTCTAACTGAAGCCGTTGTGCTTTCTTCTATTATTATCTGGTTCCGAAAGCAGTTGATCGGTTTGTCTGTTTTTTCAATAGTGTAGGTGAGTGATACCTCACTATGTATTGTGGCCATATCTGACTGTGCATCCTCTTCTATTACGTGAATATGCTGTCGGGACAGTGCGTCGGCGACGTAATTCTCTTTTCTTGGTTTATAAAATATTTGGGCGTTGTGCTCGTCGATGAAAGCTTTCCAACGCTTAATTTTTGCGCTTGGATTGCGATCTGAGACGGCGAAAGTTAGGGGTTGATTATCAGTAAAAATGTTTAAATTTTTCCCGCCATATAGGTAATTCCTTTACTCTTTTTAAGGCCCATACAATTGTTAATAACTCCCTTTCATTGGTTGCAAAATTTAGTTCCCTGTCCTTTAAAGTTCGCGATATCATGGTTATGGGTTTTCCGTCCTGTGACAAGACTGCTCCCAAACCGAAAGACGAAGCATCTGTCGTTAAGTCAAACGCTTTTTTATAATTTGGAATAATAGCATTACATTTTCAGACGCGAGAATATTCTTAAGTTTTTCAAATGACTGGCGCTGACTTTCGTCGAAGTTAACAGGTATTTTCTTCTATTGTCCTGCACTTACTTTGCAATTTTCTCCTTTTAAAATGTCACTTATAGGTTTCGCAATAGATGCGAAGTCTTTAATAAAACACCTATAGTAACTAGCTAGTCCGAGTAGTTAGTTCGTAGTTACGAATTGCGTTTACTTTGTCAGGGCATGTTCTTATACCTCCACGTGAAAACACGAAACCTAAATACTCTACGTTTTCTTTAAGAAAAATTAGATTTCTCACGCGAAACTCTCATGTTGGCCTCATATAATTTGTCTAGGACCCATTCAATGTGTTTCACATGCTCGTGCATATTTTCTGAAAAAATAATTACGTCATCGACGTAGACATAGCATGATTTCCCTATTTGTTCCCTGAGCACGTCGTCGATGGCTCTCTGAAAATTGCTGGGTGCATTCTTCAATCCGAAAGGTAACCTACAGAATTCATATTTCCCATTTCTTACTGAGAAGGCCGTTTTTTCTCTGTCCTTTTCGGCGAGTAGTATCTGGTGAAAACCAGACTTCAAATCTAATGTGGTAAAGTATTTTGCCTTTCCTAAATTTGCCAAGATAAAAACTACATTCGGGATAGGGTATTTGTCATCGATCGCCTTTAAATTAAGCTTTCTGAAGTCTATTACTTGGCGTTTTTTTGTGTTTCCCTGTTCATCGCTCCCTTTTTTGTCTACAACACAAACGGGGTTGTTATACGGGGACCGAGATGGTCGGATTATGCCGTCTCGTAACATCGCCTGTGTTTCTGTATTTACAAAGTCTGACACGCCCATCGGGTATGGGTACAATTTCGAATATATCGGATCTTCGTTTTCTGTCCGGATAGTACCAATAATGTTAGTATTGTAGGGCAGTGCTTCGTTTGGCTCGGTAAATACGCCTGTACGGTTTCCTAACATTTCCTGGAATTCTTCAATTATTTCCTGTGGTACCACTATATCCTCAACCTTTGTAAAATTAACATTTGCACACATCAAGAATTTAATTTCTTCCGAACTGTTATTAGTTATTAACTTTTTCCCTTTTAGGTCAAGTTTGACGTCAGTTTTTTTTTAAGAGGTCCAGTCCAATTATTGCATCAAACGTTGATAAGTTTGATAGCAGGAAAAATTGTGTAGTTGTGTTAAAAAGGTGCATTAAACATTTTTTGTTTATTGTACTGTGGCCATGGATTGATTTAACAGAAAATGGTTTATCTGTGAATATAACGTTTTTAAATTATTTCATAGGTTTGATGTAATTCTTGGAAGGCCCTGTGTCTATTAAAAGTTTTATTTTTCTTCCTGCGATATCCATTTCTATGAATGGGTGCAGGGAGTTATGCCTAAAAAATTAATTACGTCGTATTCTACAAGGTCTTCGTCTATGTCCTCACATTCTTCTTCAGCTACTGCTGGGTATTCGTCATTGGTTTCATTGAGTTCGTCGTTGTCTAAAGCCTGGTGGTTTATTCTTTGGTGTATTGGCCCTGTGAATCTTGCGCTACTACTATTTGGCCTTTTAAATGTCTGTCCCTGGATATTGTAAATGTTGGGTTGAACATTTTGGTAAGTGTTTTGAGTTTGCCTTGGAAACGGGCTACTTTGCTGGGTTTGGGTTGGTTGTCTAAAACGGCATAATGAGGGGTCAACGTCCATTGGTTGGACCGGATCCTGTCTGAGTGGCTGTCTTGGTATTTTATTAAAATGAGGGTTTTTACCCTGCAGGTTAAATTTAGCGTCTGTTGTTGAACTTCTTTGTTCAGACTCTTGGAGATTTTCCTCCGTGCTTCGAGCAAAGCTACTTGCGAACATGTATTGCTCGTGGTTAGCCTCTACTTCTTGGGCTAATGCTAAAGCGGAAGGAAGATCGGATGGTCTTGCCGAAAAAAGTACGTCGCTAAGCGATTTTCTTGTGCCTGAAATAATTACACGTAGCGCACCTGCTCTGTATTTTTCGTTCAGTGAAGCAGCTACGATGTTGTCGTAGGTCATAATTGTCTTGTTTATTAGCAGAGTAAGCTTTTTCTCTACTTCGTCGTAGTATTGCAGAAGTGTCATGTTTCCTTGGCGGAGCGTTGACATCTCCTGTTCTATTAAGGATATCGGTCGTTTATTTGCGTATGTGAAATCAAGTCTGTTAATGATGGCTTTAAAATTAAGGGGTGTGTCGAATGACGAAAGAACTATATCGGATGAGCCTTTTATTTTATTTCGAAGAATTCCTAAAGCGGTAGTGTTTGGAACTTCCATCATATTTTTCGAATACCTTATAGGCGGTGTGCGTTTCATTTTTACCCTCAAAGTCCGGCAAGGACTTCATAATGTCTAATGTTTCACAGCATGCGATACCTATTACAATTTGGGCATCCCTATATGTTTCTACTTCTGGTGTGCCGATATTTACACTACCTAAACGCTTCTGAACATCCTGTAATTTCTGTTCAAAATTTTTTTCTTGCGCGCCGAGTGCGCTCGCAACTGCGCCTTCTATAATGGATTTTAATTGTTCACTTGTCAATGCCATGTCTGAATTATTTTCGTTTTCTTGTAAGTTTTCCGATGTTTTAAGCTCTTGGAATTTGATTAATAATTCTTCTAAATCACTTTTATTTCAATTCAAAAATAGTCGAGGGAATATCAATGAACACTCCACTTACATGGTTTTGGTTTAATTATAAAATTAAAAGCTGCTACCGCCGTCGGTGCCTTCCTTCTTTTAATTCGGTTGTGTTGTCGTTTTGTTGGGTTTAGGTTGATTTTTAAAACGGATCGATCGCGTTTTATTTATGATTTTTGTATTTAAACGTCGAATTGTGGGTCTTACGAACGCGTTTTATACGTTTGTATTATTTAAACGTCGAGTCGAGGGTCTTACGAACGCGTTTTTTATTTATTATTATTTCAACGTCGAGTCGAGGGTCTTACGAACGCGTTGGGTGCCAATTAATTATAAGTCCTGTGAGGAGTTGTATTTAAACTCCCCACAAAGCAGGGTGCAGTGGATGCACACTGCCGAGGGTAGCAGCCGCTTGGCAACCAAGCGGGGCAAAGGGGGACGGGGGAGGATGAGGACTGCCTAGCAACAGGCAGTGCCGATGCAGGTGTCCGCCACAAAGAAGACGCCGCTAATATAGCGGGACTCTGGTGGACATTGGACCCGGTGGCGTGATCGGCGGCCGTGGACTTTGGCCGCCAAGGAGGAGACGCCGATAAGTAACGGGACATGGGCCGGACTTTGGAACCGGTCACGCGATATGCGCCGGACTTTGGACCGGGTCGCGTGACCGATGCCGGCAGGAGTAACGGGACTGGCAGAGCCTATAAAAGGCCGAGGACGCAGGCGCACGTCAACTAGTACGAGTGCGAGAATCCGAGCGAGTGCGTCAACGGAGCCAGTCAAAGTTAAACCAGAGGCCGCGAAAGATCGAGAAGCAAAGTCAAGAAGTTCGGAGCTTGGAGTGGCAAGCCTTCCGAACAGAGACTTCAACGCTGAGATCCAACGCGTGGAAGGACGACAACAACCCAAGGAACAGCTAGGTCCAGTGGCAAGGACCAATCGGAGGAATCAACGGTCGAGTGGAGTCGAGTTGTGGGAGTTGCGCGCGTGGCTAGGCTTTGCCGGGCTATACACCGTGTCGACGAGATCCCGGACCAGGGCGCAGAGCGGGCGATAAGGGTGGCTAGGCTTTGCCGGGCGATACATCCTGCTTGCTCGGTGCCTGTGCCGGTGCGGGTGTTCGGAGTGGCTAGGCTTCGGCTGGGCGATACACTCTGCTAGCTTTGCAGTGAGGTCGCGAAGTGGGCGTTCGGGGTGGCTAGGCTCCGGCTGGGCGATACACCCTGCTAGCTTCGGCAGCGAGATAACTGAGAGACGGGCGAGAAAAGAGTGCAGCCGCACCCGGAAGGAGCAGACGCAGCGAAAATTATATCACAGACATCCGATTGAAGTGCAATAAACATCTGAATACGAACTTAACCCGAAACGTTCTCTCTGGGCGGGCATTCACGTTTCATATAAATTTGGTGGGACGAGCACACGATCTCGACTGAGCTAGCCGCACATAATCGTTGCGAGCTAAACCCAGGAAATCAGCTCGTTACAGTCCTTTTTGTCAAGGACCAAGATTTTGGTTGCGCGGTGATGACCGGTTCGGTTTATTCCCCAAAATCAACTAAAAGCTAAGTACATTGATTCTTATAATGAAAGCTAGCCCTATGCCTCAAAAGTGGTGACCCAGCTGATTTCGCAAGCAGTGCAATGCCCGCTGATTGCGCTGACCGCTGATCGAATTGGCCAACGTCGTTGTAACACATCTGCAGGTGTCGTTGGCCGTCGCTGACCGCTGATCAAATCGGCCAACGTCGTTGTGACACATCTGCCGGTGTCGTTGGCCGTGCATTTCATGACCTCTTATGCATGGCCAGCGTGGGAACCTCCCTGTGGCGGGGAGACCGTGTTAACTTACATATAGAGTAAACAGCAACGGACCAAGAACAGATCATTGAGGCACACCACGTTTTAAAAATACAAACGAAGACGAAACATTTGACATTACAACAGATTGACGACGATTTAGTAAGTACGATGACATAAGTTTGATGGCTGTCTTTGAAAATCTGAATTGAGTTTTCAATTTGGCACATAGGAAATCATGGTTAACCGTGTCAAAGGCTTTACTATAGTCGATAAGTACTAGAAGCGTCACATAGGATTTATCAGCATAGTCACGTATATCGTTCGATATTTTTATGATTGCTGAAGTGCAACTGCGGTTTTTCCAAAATCCGGATTGACTTTGATTCAGTAAAGCATTTTCGTTTATAAATGAAATAATTTGGGCTGCCATTATATTTTCAAAGGCCTTTGACAAATATGGAATATAGAGATGGGCCTATATTCTTTGTTTGCCTTTGGGACGGGGACAATTTTGGCGATTTTCCAACAGACTGGGAACATAGATGTTGTAAAGGCAGTATTAAAAATGTGCGTAATAAATCGTAAGATTTTCGGAAGTAATAATTTAAAAAATTTAGGATTTATAACGTCAACAGCGTCCGATTTGGTTCTAAGAATATTGACAATCACTTCACACTGATTAATATACACAAATCTAAACCTATTATCACAGATATTTTCAGGTACATATTGTTATTGCAGATTTCAGGTACATTGCATTCTGACAGGTTCAGTTCTTCTATATCAACTCCCTGTACCGCTGTTGCTTTTTGTTTACCTATTCCTAATGCCTTAATTTCTTTCCATGTAGAAAGATGTTGAATTTTTGAATCTACGATTACAGAAGTTTGTCTTCGCAGATTCAATTAGTTTAGTCACGGTTTGTCTTAATAACTTAAAGTGTCTGTGGTGTTGTGGAGACCTATACCTTTTCCACTTTCGATATGCATCGTTCCGTGATTTAATTAATTTCATTGTTAAACCATGGTTTAACTGAATATTTGATCACTTTGCGTTTGATTGGAACATAAGTATCATACAGGTAGCTGATGTTGTTGTTTAGTATTGAGAGCTGCTGGTCTACCGTTGAAGATATAAAAATATTATTCCAGTTGCATCTGTCAAGTTCGTCCATAAGCAGTTCATAGTCAATGTTCTTAAAGTCTCTAAATACTATCGATTCGTCATTGTATTGCAGGTCAAAGTTGTCAAATATATAAGGTCATGTTTTGAGAACGAAGGCACAATGAGTTGGTCATACAAATATATTTTTTCAATGTCAGTAACGAAGAAGACATCTAACAAAGAGCTGCATGTTCTGCTGAAATGTGTTGGAAACACAGAGTTTACTAATTTTAAGCCGAATGTTTCTATTTCACTTTTGAGACGTGTTTCCCGGAACATGTTGCTATTGAGATCACCAGCTAATAAAATGTCTGCATAACTTAATGTAATATCTGATAGCAAATTAATTACTTTGCTATAATTAATATTCCAGCGTGGGCAGTAAATACATCCGATAAGAATTTTCTTGCTTTAAATTGAATTATTATATTAAATAGAGCTATTATCGGGATGCTTATATATATATATATAATCTTGCGTTTTAATTTTTTGCTAACATATATTGCTACACCCCCATGACTGACACGATCCGCACGGTAAACATCGTAACCATCACATGAAATTATTGTATCACAGACATCTTTAACAAACCACGTTTCAGATACACATATGACGTCTACACTAGAATTCACAAACATATATCTGAACCTTTCAATTTTTCTCGTCAGACTTTGAGCGTTTAAGTGTGAAACTTTAAGGCCAGATCTCTGTTTTGTAATTATTCGCAATAGGGTATGGATATTTGTGATTTCTAAATTGTCTTCCATTTCAAATGTTTAAACAATATTATCAGTTGCGCAAGCATTATGTATGAAACAAAACATTGATAAGACATTGCAAAGCACATAAAATAAGCAAAGCGACCTACATTAATTTAAATTCTAATAAATACAAAAATTATGAGTGAAAGTTTAACATAAAAAATTGAGTAAAACTGATTATTCTCGAAATGAATTCCTATCTGCGCCGCCCACATCGTTGGTCAGCTCAGAAAGCTCGAGCGAGCTTTGACCATATCGAGGTTCCCCTCCGTCGCTCAGCTTCACGTAGAACACTCCACGGCGTGTGAAAACAGCTGTAAGCTGCTTGTGCTTTTTGAGTCGCATTGCCTCTTTGAAGATCTCATAATTATGTTTGGTCAGCTGTTCGTTTAGATAAATCAGCGCTGGCGACTCAAGCCCTATCAGCTGATAGCTTAGTTGGGTTTTTTTATCTCGCCGGTATGTCCCTATTGCTCTCAGCAACTCCGCCTTACCGCGCACGTTTTCTAGTTTAATAATTATAATCGGGTCCACAAAGCAAAGCAATGCTTGTGGAATAATGTCTTCAAATTTTCTCCTTCGACTTGTGGGACACCATGCCAGCGCAAATTGCTGGCGGGCCTTGTGAAGCCAATTGGCCAGCCAATTCGTTGACCCGCTTCTCCTGGAGGTTGCAGAGAACGCGTGCCTCACTTTCTCGCAGCTCCTTGAAAAGGGTCTCCTTCTGCTCATCAAACCTCTTATTGATGAGTTGGAGCATCTAGGTCGAAGATGCATCGGATGGCCGGCTCGCCTTCAAATCCGTATTGGTTTTTTCCCGCAGGCGATTTGCAGACGACATGTTATTGTTGAGTGACATTTTGGAGTGTTTTTATGTGTATTGAGCGTTATGTGGTAATTGCTTTGTGTTTTGTTTGTGAATATTGCCAGTGCAATTTGTGTGAGTGTTTTCTGCTGCTTTGCACTCTTCCACAGTTGGCTTGTATTATGAGAAAATTTGGATTTGGTAGTTTATTTACGATACACTGTCTTGGGCGCACTAAATCTTAGCTAAGCACTACTTTATGGATATATTTATTGCAATTTTTAAATTAATTGGCCAGTTTTTCCGTGATTTGATGCGTTTTTTTGCGGTACTCTTAATTTCACGACTTTCTTTTTTCTCTTCGTCTTTAAAAAAAAAAAAAAAAAAAATTAAGCTATTAAGCCTTGCAAACTGCCAATTCCAGCAGTGCATAATTTGACCGCGATTTTCTCAAAATTAGCAATGTACCGGTTAAGATCTTTCAGAATCAATTGCGTTTATTTTTATACCCGGTACCCATAGGGTACAAGGGTATTATGAGTTAGTGCCAACCGAGAATGTATGTAACAGGCAGAAGGAGGCATCTCCGACCCCATAAAGTATATATATTCTTGATCAGCATCACCAGCCGAGTCGATTTAGCCATGTCCATCTGTCCGTCTGTCCGTCCGTGTGAAACAACAGATCTCAGAGACTATAGGAGCTAGAGTTACAAAATTTGGTGACAACATTGGAATCTGTTGCACGCAGATCAAGTTTGTTCTAAAGTTTGGCCACGCCCACTTCCGCCCTCAAAAATCATAAAAAAACGTTATTAAGCTTTACTCGTTATTTTCGGGTTAAAGTTAATAGATACAATAAATGAATAAAATAGGGCGGACGTTTCCTGGAAATTTTAGTAAAATCGGATGATAAACATGGAAGATATTAGCGATAAGGTTAGAATTTTAACACACCGCCCTAAGGCACTGCTGTTGCAAGCTGTAGCCGACAGGTGGCGCCAACTGCAGAAGAAATGACGAAAGAATATAGCAAGAAATGACTAAAAATAACATAATTCATTTTTTGACGCAGATCGAGCGGGTTTTTATGTGTTCCTATATAATGTATCATTCATATTTAAGTATGACATTAAATTGTTTAGGTCGGAAGCTAATTCGAGAGGCGATTTATTTTAAGAAGTATCGAAGTAGACTATTATAATGTATTTACAATTTTAAATTGCCTTTTAGTGTGAAGCGCAAACGTTTAGGTACCCGGGTATCTCACAGTCGAGCACAGTCGACTGTAGCTTTCTTACTTGTTTTTATTTGTCGAATCTTCGATAAGGAAGCAGTTCAGGCGACAGAGCGCATCTACATGCTTCATCTGCATTCCTGATCTGTGCTCCCCTGAACACTTGAACTCCTGCAAGAACATAACCCATTTAGCGCCTCTTGGCGGAACATCGTCTTTTTTCATGGTCATAACAAAATTTATTCCCAAAAGGTAAGCTCGGCACTTCTTAACGGCATTTATGACGGCTAAGACTTCGAGCTCATACGCGCTATAGTTTTCTTCGCACTGGGTTGTTTTCCTTCTCATAAATTCTACTGGGGGAAATAGATGGTCTTCTGAGTCTTTTTTGCAAGAGAATTCCAAAGAATCCGAATTGACTTACTGTAGTATGCATATATATTGAATATCTATTGTACCAAGAGTTCTTAAAGTGAACACACTGTAACACTTTATTGCAGTGTTTACATAAACAAAACCCCAGTCATAAACCCACATATAAAGTGCAAGTGTCAGCATAATTGCAACACGCGCGGACCTCATGTATGTGAGCGAGCATAGCTATATACTTAAGAATATATAACCGGGTCTCCGCTGCCGCTGTCGGCAGCGCAGCTGCGAGACTTAGCCTTCTTTAGCTCTTATGTCATATTGGTAAAATCAGAAATTCCAGAGCTATTGGAGCGGAACCATTGCTGCTCCAATTAAGAATAAATGAACTAAATTAAAACTTGATTATGTTTATTAACTCCATGGACTTATAACACCCTGATACTACATAGCGACCGTGACTCGGTCTGAGTCTTCCACGATGGAAGCTGCGTTGACCAGCTGATGACAAGGAGCCCGAATTCAGCTACAGCTACAACATCTGCGAAGAACCCGTACGCCGTACAAGGAAAACTGAGTGAGTAGAGTGTGATATAAAAAATAAAATAAAGAAACGAGTAGCTCACTTAAAGTGGCTACTGTATACAAATACACCACGTCCCGCGTGGGCAACAGCCCAAAAGTCGCAAAGTGAGCTTGATTTCTTAAAATCAAGGCTCGAAAAAGCGACCCAAGAAACCACAACTCACTCAGTATCAATAAAAACCATAAATAACATAAAAATAACGAAACATACATCCCCAAAAGTGCCCAGCAGACTGCCATGGACCTATGGAAAATGTTATCTGCAGCTTCACATGCAGACACTGCCTGCCAATCAAAAGCGACCTGTGCGACCGGCACCGGCCCCGCTTGAGCCAATAGGCCACGGACATGAGCAGCAGTAAAGACAACAGCGCGAGGGGCACTCCGCCACTTTCGCCAACGAAGGAGCGTCAGCGTAGCCAAACCGGCGATGACCAGCTGACGTGGAGGACATCTGGTGCAGCAGTTAATATTATAATAAAAAAAATTTAAAAATTGCGCGGAACCATCTTGTTAACACAAATGCAAAGCAATGCAATAGGAAAATTTTCTGAAGATACAACAAATAGTTATAAACACACTTTAAAAATATATACGCCCAAAATCGGAATAGTAAACGTTAAGTCAATGGATTCCACTGCTAATGTCATTATTAAAGTAGAGTCAAATAATAATGACTTAGACCTAATACACACACTGTTAATAATAATTGTTGTTATAATGTGCGCAAATTGTTTTTATAAACTATATAAATTACATAACAAATGTTTAAACGAGAAAGAAAGCTAACTTCGGTAAACCGAAGTTGGTATACCCTTGCAGTCTGCAATTAGATCATTGAAAATCGAATCTCTTTAGTAATGTTGAAAAAACATCGAATTTTGTAAATTTTACATTTTACATGAAGAATTTTACATTTTCATATAAATCGACCGATCGCTTCTATAGCAGCAATATGATACAGTGGTCCGATCTTAATGAAATTAAAACCGTAATTCTAGAATCATAAAAAACTGCTATATCTCAAAATTTATAGAAATACGTTAAAAAACAGAGAAATTAAAATATTTTGTGACTGTCTGCTGGGGCTGAGATAGTTCAGCGTTTGCCAGGACTCGTCCCAAGAATTTATTTGGGTCAGGTGTGGTTGCTGAAAGAGTTTCCGACCCGGTCCCAGATGAGAACACTAGAGAATTATGCCGTACATGTTAAATTAAATGGGGGGGGGGGGGGCGCTTCCTGTGGGCGAGATAGAAAGAGAGTTGGACCCGCA
>VNJZ01012345.1:0-38792 GCA_008042795.1 Drosophila asahinai
AATACAAACTAAAACACGAAGGGTTCATTCAATTTGGTTGGGGCATCTAGTCTTCGTCTTTAAGCGGCTTGCGGTTGAGATCTTTAATATCCCTATATAGGTGTTCGATCAGTTCATCTCTCCTGGTAATCTCCGCGTTCTTGGTCCTAATCTCGCTGTTGAAGTCTATCCTGGCTACAAAATTCTTATGCAATTGGTCGAGTTCGACGCCCAGCCGGGCTTCTGCCTTTTTAGCACGCTCGTAATCCACCAATAGCAGCTCCAATTTGTGAGACTCTGAGTTTTTCTGTTCAATCCGTGTATGAATAACATTGATATTTGGGACTTATAAAAAATCATTTAGCAGAGATGGAACCAATTTTTCTTTATTGAGAGTGGTTTCGGTATATAAATAAATATATAGACATATAAATAAAAATTTTATAGATAGCTTGAAAATTAAATTCTTTATAAATATCAAATCTAATCTGATATATACTGATATAAACTTTTATACATAGCTTGAAATGTATAACAAAACCGTTTCTTTTCATCAGATTCTAGAGTTTAGTACCAGAAAGAAGGAGCCGGACGCAAGGACGCAATTACACATTGCAATGTCCAATTTTATTTGGACTCACTTCCGGATCCTTTGAACTGAAGCATTTTAATTAGCTTCAAATACTCTAAAAATTCTATTAATTTTTCGGTCGAGTTGTGGTCTAATGTAAAACTTTTTTTGTTTAAGAAGTCAAACAATTCATTCATTTTCCCAAAAAGTCTCCTGTAGAAACAGCTATTTCGACATTGGTGAAATGAGACAGAACTGTTTGCGAAAAAAAAAAATATTAACCGCTAGTATTACACTCATCCTTTCAAAGTTAAATGAATAAATGTGTATATGTACTTGTGTGTGTATATGTATCAAGGACACAATTGTAAATTATAATACAAACTAAAACACGAAGGGTTCATTCAATTTGGTTGGGGCATCTAGTCTTCGTCTTTAAGCGGCTTCCGATTGAGATCTTTAATATCCCTATATAGGTGTTCGATCAGTTCATCTCTCCTGGTAATCTCCGCGTTCTTGGTCCTTATCTCGCTGTTGAAGTCTATCCTGGCTACGGAATTCTTATGCAATTGGTCGAGTTCCACGCCTAGCCGGGCTTCTGTCTTTTTAGCACGCTCGTAATCCACCAATAGCAGCTCCAATTTGTGAGACTCAAAGTTTTTCTGTTCAAGCTCGGATCTTGAATCCGTGTATCAATAAAATTGATATTTGGGACTTATAAAAAATCATTTAGCAGAGATGGAACCAATTTTTCTTTATTGAGAGTGGTTTCGGTATATAAACAAATATATATACATTTAAATAAAAATTTTATAGATAGTTGAAAATTAAATTCTTTATAAATATCTAATCTAATATAATATATACTGATATAAACTTTTATACATATCTTGAAATGTATAACAAAACCGTTTCTTTCCGTGCAAATACTTTAGCACAATGCGCTTTTCAAGACGATATTTCGATATTCAAGCTCTCATTTTTATTTAAGAGTTCATGAATAGGTCTTCAACATTTCCTATTTTTTTATTAGGTTTAGAAAATTGACTTTCAAATTACAAATTTCCTTTCTCTAATGAAATATGTTATTTTTTAACTGAATTAATTATTGCACTTAGGTCCCCTACTTTTTGTAATAAAATTCTGTTTTTGTTTTTAAGAATCTTAATTATTTTTGGTAAATTTCTGTTAGTTGGGCCCCTTCAAAACAATTAACAAAATAACCATAGATAGGCGGTGTTTCAACGTACATTTGGGTATACAAATTATGTTGGGGGCGCTCTTAGTTTAGTCGCAATCCATCTTTGAAGTTTAGCCTAATTTCCATACAAAATATGCATACCAAACACGCACACTGAAAAATTATACTTTAAGTATTCTTAATTTTGCACATCTGATTTTTGATTTTGACATTAAACGAAAATAGGGACATGGAAGGTCCTTTATAATTTTATATATAATATAATCTTAATACTGAAATACAAAAAAAAAATTAATTAAAAAGTAGTGAATTACTACGTATTGTACGTTGTCAAATTTTTGTTTTATTTATATTTCACGCATTAATGTATTCAAAGTGTGCATAGTGTCGGAGTATTTACGCTAAGCACAATTTAACAAAAGTTGTAAGCTTCACAGACCATTGTAAACTTCTAAACTTCAAAGATGAATTGCGACTTCTTAGTTTAGTCGCCCCAACGCGCCCCAACATAACTTTTATACCCAAATGTACGTTGAAACACCCATCTATGGCCTTTTTTTTTTTAATTGTTTGGAAGGGGCCCATCTAACAGAAATTGACCTTATTTTTTTATTATAAATATCTCTTTTTGAGCCAAAACCTTTAGTTTATACTTGTTTGATTTTTGGTTTTAATTAACGAAAAGTTTTCCTTTGAAATTTTAATTAATGATAAATAAGAAGTAAGCAAAATGTATATATGTACATGGCATGCGACTGTGTTTTTAATTGAAAATTCAGTAGCCGACTATTTTGGGTTGTTCCCTACCTATGTAATATATATATATGCACGATATTTTCAGTCATTTAACCATTAGGGAACACCCAAGTTCTTAAAATACAAAAAAGCTCAGCTGTTACGTAGCGGTATTTCGATATTTTTCTTCGTTACGTAAATGCCAATCGATAACACGCGTTAGGCCCCGATAGCAGGCGTTAGGACGTTGCTCATACTCGCGCTCCACTTGCCAGTCGCCATTATCGATTTGTGGCAGAGGAAAAATAGAGAATTAAAAAATCGCGTTTCAGCGTTAGGCACCGGTTAGAGAGCGCATCAAAGGCGGCGTTAAATTGTGTAGTGCTCGTGGCATAAATAGCAGCAATCGTGTACCGTTCGATTTGTCGGGGGGCTCGCGTAGCAGAATTTTTCCCGTGGAATTATTCTCAATCAATCAATACCCCTCTCTCTTGCTCGCTCGCTCTGCCCGTGTGTCTCTCTGTGCCTGCGTGTCTGTGTTTGTGTCCCCCCTCTGTGTGTGTGTGTGTGCTTGTCAGTGTGGTCCGCTCCTTGGGTGCATAATTAAATTAATCAAGTAAATAAAGCCAGCGTGCGGGAGCAGGAACAACAACAACAGCTTCATCATGACCATGGCAGGGCAAACGATCAACGACAGGCTGCTGGCTGCCCGTCACAGCCTTGCGGGCCAAGGACTCGCCAAGTCCGTTTGCAAGGCCACCACGGAGGAATGCATTGGCCCGAAGAAGAAGCACTTGGACTGTGAGTGGCCCTCTCTTGCTCTCTCGCTTTCAGAGTCTCTCTCTCTCTCTCTTTCCCTCTCGTTGCGTAAAATCACCGTTACATTTCCTAGTTACCACACAGGGAGAAATAATTTCCATATTAAAATGATAAGAGATGTAAAATAAATTATTACGACACACAGGCAACTATAGGTCGAACTTCATTTTAATCTTGATTTCGTGCCCTAGAGCAATTTGGTTTACACCATTACATGGAGTTTACTTTTTAAAAGCTAGACCTACAATTCATAAATTTAGAGCCTCTTCCCAGCCAAAAATAGATTTATTAATCTTAAACATAGAACAAGAGGTGATAGATGCGATTTTGAAATAAATTATCGTGTGATTATAGATGAAGATTTGTTCGGTTCATTTTTATTTTAAATAAAAAGCATATGATATTTTCTCTCTGTGCCCCCATGATTACAACAGTTACACGCTGCAAAAGTCAAACAAAACCCATTCAGTTACAACCAGTTCGCGTCTCCTTCCACCAGCCACTCCATCTTCACATATATTTTTGTTTTTGTGTGATAATCACAAAGTTTTCTGAAAACGAACCCGCTGATTGCGGTCCACAGAGCTCCGTGAAAACACCACCCGCCACCCACAAGTGCACCTGTGCCTCAGCTGCTAGTGTTTGTGGACTCCGTTCGCCGTTGATTGCTCTGCCCCCTCTCTCTATCGCTCTCTCTCACTCTCTAGCGCTCTCTTTCTAATGTTACGTCACTTTCCCACGGCTGCACGTGTAGGTGTGTGTAGTGGTTGTGGTTGTAGGACATTTAAATGGCTTGAAACGCCTACGAAAGCACCAAAGCGCTGTTGCGGTATCATTGTTTGCCAAATTAATGCACAAGCTTTATCCCCTAATTCGCTGGATTTGACAAAACCTTTACATTTCGCAAAAAATTCTAATGAGAGATGATATTCCTGTTGGAATCTGGTTTTTTTCGGCTAGTTCTTTGCGCGTGGTGACCTGGTTTTTGGTTTTGCTGGTTTTGCAAAACTTTTCTGAGATGACTCATCAGTTATAGCTGCGAGTAAATGGGAATAAAAGAGGGCGACAGCAACAACAAAAACAAACCCTATGTGGCTTTACTTGCCACATAAACATTGTATTCCACATTTGTCGCAAAAACAGACTTGACAGCGGATTGGGAGTGTGTCAACGATTGGAAATAAATGAGTTTCAATTGTGGACAGCAAAGGCAATCAGAATATGTAAGCTCCATTTCTGTCACATTAAACCTGGTTGAAATCCAGAAATGTACGATTTTTCAATTGTCTTCAGTTAATAAAAATATTTAATGCCAATTGTAAAAGAAAACCCTTGCTTGTCTTAACTTTCCATTAATCAATAGGCAGTTCCTCAAACTAAACCTGATCTGGAGAATACGTCTGAAAAATTTAAAGGCCCACAACAGGTAGAGTCCCAGCTTGAAATGTGTTTGTTTTACCTCTTTCTCTATTTTCTTTTGTTAACGACTTTCGGCTTTAAAATAAAACGAGTTGTAAATTCACAGAACCAACAAAATCATGAGAGGTTGAAACCTAGACAACCGTGTTCATTTCAGCCAACAACAAATGTATGGCCAATAATTATTATTTAAATTAAGTATCAATGGGCTTCCCTTTTCAGCCAGAGTGAACTCCTAGTGAAAAAGGCACGTTTTTGATTACATCTCTTCATGTTTTTTTAATTGAACATATTTAATTGCGCAAGAGGTCTAATACTATTTTATCTCTGTTGAATTTTAGGTGGGACATGGCTACAAAAAACCCTTAGCCTTTTGTAATAAAAATCCCAGAGAATTATTTACAATTCCAGCTTTGATATTAGAGGTGGAAGTGTTCGTATATATTTCATAAACTTGCTTACAAGGGCCAATCAATTTACACATTTACTGTTTATGGAAAACTGTCCCCTTCCCGCATGAATCACTGGTCCGGTCTGGCGCCGCCTGCCCTTTCTTCCAAGCGGGCAAACATCTGCTCCGGCATGTGCAACGCCCCTCGATTTTGTAGGCAATTATGTATTTCGTTCTGCGACAGATACGCGGCAACTGAACCGCCTGATAAAAAAGCCACAATGGGCCTCAGCTCTTATCATTACTTTTTTTTTTTCCACTTTCCAATGTTTCGTCTTTGCTCGATTTGCGCTTTGAGTTTGAGTTTAGCGGTTTCAATGCAAAGTCGAAGATAAGCCAACAACAAGCAAGAGTCGCGACCGATAAGGGACTAACAAAACAAGATGATTAATTTTATGGGAGTTTTGCATGCACACCACAATGCAAATTAATAGAATAGTATTAAGAGTATTTTAGTTTTAGATTTATAAGTTATCATAATAATGAATAATAATAAATGAATAAAATTTCATAACTTTGAGAATACAATGAGCTAATTTGTAAAGTAACTACAGATATATTAAAAATATTTACTAGACACACATATCCCCCGAAAACCGAAAATGTCCCTCATTGGATCTGACACAAAGAAAATATATTTTCCTTGTATATAAATATCTTTAATGAAGTTAACTTAACTTTCCAACCTTATTCTCCTCCAGATTTGGTGCACTGCACAAACGAGCCGAATGTATCGATACCACATCTGGCCAATTTACTTATCGAGCGTTCCCAGAACGCCAACTGGGTGGTCGTCTACAAGTCGCTGATAACCACACATCATCTGATGGCATATGGCAATGAGGTTAGTATGCGTATCTTTATATGTTTCTGTATCTGTATCTGGTGTTGCTTGTGCAGCTTAGGGGCGTATTATAATTTTGTCAAAGTTCTGCTCGTCTCTTTGCTTTCATTGAGGCTATCGTAATGAGGTAATCTATTTAGTTTCTTTGCATTTCATTTATGGAATGTGTACGGTGTCCGCAGAAAAGGTCACGTACATTACGAGATTCTTTTTATTTGTTTTCTTCTGTCTGACTCTCTTTCATGTTCAATGATTGCTTGCGCTTCACGCCATATATACACATTTGTATATTCCCTCTTGCGAAGCTTATCTTCTTTTGTTTTTTCCTTTGCTTTTATTTGTTCAGTCCAATCTTTTGGGAATATTTATTTGCGGAGGCATTTACAAAGCTTCCTCTGACCGGAGGCATGAATGAAGTAAAATTCATCTTGCTGAGTGAGTGTGAGATTTGTCACACTTTCGAGGGAATTTCGGGGGTTTAATATTGTTGCTGAGATGATTTGTCCGAGGAGGGGGATTATTCTAGGAAAGTAATTGTTATTATCTCTCTTTTCTGATTCTCATTCACAGCGTTTCATGCAATATCTGGCCTCAAGCAATTCTACATTCAATCTCAGCTCCTTTCTGGACAAAGGAACTGTGCAAGGTATAAACATTCAACACCGTTGATCTTCCCTAACAAGTTTCCATATCCAAAGCGCATCAAAGATTTGATAGACTTGTACGAGTTTAAAAATTATAAACTAATGCTTACATTCTGTTCATTCCTCTCTCATTCTCTCCTGTTTACTCATGCGAATGCTGCGCGAACGTTTGGCTTGTTCATTTGTACTTTTATTCGATTAACAATATTTTCTAATTCTAATCAAAAATTAATAATACCGAAATGCGAAATGCGCCGCTTACTGACCCCTACCTGACATTCATCACACACACAACATGCTGGCTAACAAACAACAACTTGAAAAATGCAATTATCCAATCTAAATATTCCAAATCGAACAATGTAAACCTTATACAGATGGTGGCATGGGCGTTCCGGGTGGCAGAATGGGTGAGTATAAATGCAGCAGCTGCTACTGGTGGCAATTGGCTATAACTTCCTTTCTATCGGGCTGTAGACGTTGTATTATTCCTTTCTGGTTGTGACTAAACATTTTGTTTTAGCTAAAACGAATATATCCAAATTGACTAACTATAAAAACTGATTGTTTTAAGTTTCCTATTCGGCGTTGCCCAAATTGTGTGTGTTCTCTGAATATGCCATGACGAGATTGTTGTCTAATTTCCAATCACCAATCAACAGGTTACGATATGTCGCCCTTCATTCGCCGCTACGCCAAGTATTTGAATGAGAAGTCGCTCTCCTATCGAGCCATGGCCTTTGACTTTTGCAAAGTCAAGCGAGGGTAACTAATGCCTCCCCATATACGCCTCGTATATAGTTTCGTTCTAATTGATTTGTTTCGTTATCTATTCTTATATTTTTTAGCAAAGAGGAGGGCTCGCTGCGCAGCATGAACGCGGACAAACTTCTGAAGACTTTGCCAGTTTTGCAGGCACAATTGGATGCACTTCTGGAGTTTGACTGCCAGTCCAATGACTTGTCCAATGGCACGTATATCTCTCAGTACTTAAATAGTACCAACTAACTTTTCATATTCAATTTAATATTGCAGGCGTCATCAACATGAGCTTTATGCTCCTATTTCGCGATCTCATACGCCTGTTCGCTTGCTACAATGATGGCATCATCAATTTGCTTGAGAAATACTTTGACATGAACAAGAAGCAGGCACGCGATGCCTTGGATCTCTACAAGAAGTTCCTGGTGCGCATGGACCGTGTTGGGGAGTTCTTAAAGGTGGCCGAGGTGAGTCACGAAAGCCATTCGGCCAAACGTTATGTGATTTAATACTTTCTTTTGTTGTGTTTCCCTTTTGTAGAATGTGGGCATTGACAAGGGAGACATTCCTGACTTGACCAAGGCGCCCAGCTCGCTGCTGGATGCTCTGGAGCAGCACTTGGCCACGCTGGAGGGTCGCAAGGTGTCCGCCGCCAATACGCCCACGCAGTCATCGAGGTGTGTTGAACGGGTCTAGGAGTATTCACTGTAGAACTCGCTTAGGAATATTATTTTTTGAGATTTTAAGAATTTGCTTTATTTAATTTCATGTTTTGTATTCTATATTTGGGATTATTACTTCTAACATTTTATTTTAATTTGATTTACCTCAATTCCTGAAAGCTTTTTACAGCTTTTATAATATTTAATAATTTTCTTAGTTGATTTAAAGAAAAATAGTTTATATTTATTCAACCTTTAGCTTCTATAAATAGTTTATATTAAAAACCCAACTTAACCCGAATTTAGACAGAATTTAATTTATTTTTTAAATACAATTTCTTTATTTTGGTTTTCATTCGTGGAACTGTTGCTTTAGTTTATCGATTCATATAGCTTATGTATTAACTTTTACGTATTTATTTATTTTTGAGGTATTTATTGACTTTTGTTCTTTTCTTTAATTTCTTTAATTTCATGCTTGGTTTTTTGTGTAACTTGTGCCCCGATATCGATGCCTTGCCAATCTGTAGCAATCAACGCAATGTAAAATCTGCTGTCACTGCACTCTCTTCTACCAGCTCGGCGTTCGGAACTGCGGCTGCATCCACCAAATTCGATACCACCAATGGCATTGACGAGCAGCTCAAGGCCCAGGTGCTGGCGGAGGAGGAGGCTGCCATGAACCAGTACAAGGTGAGTCCAAGGAAGCATTACTTGAATGTGGTTAGATCAGTGCCTAATCGATTTACTTCCTTTGCCTAGTCCAAGGTATCGTCGCCCACTAGCAGCGGTGCTGGAGGCGCTAGCGCTGCACTAACAAATCCATTTCTATCGTCGCCGCCAGCCGCCCAGGCTGGCCAGCCGATAGTTGATCTGTTCGGTGCCGCGTCGGCGCAGCCCGCTGCTGCTGCAGCAGCATCGACCCAGGCTCAGACCACCAAGGCCTCCGACGACCTGCTGCAGTTGGGCAATCCGTTCGCCGACATGTTCGAGGCCAGCGCCGGCGGAGGCGCTGCAGGAGCAACAGGTGCTGCACTCAATGCCAATAATTTGTGGATGCATAATAATGGTAGCATGTTATAATTTCCCTTATTATTTTCTCCTAAGTTTAGAGTTTACAAACTAGAGTTTATGATTTCACCTTATTCGTGCCTTATTTCGTGCTGTACATATGTAAGAATCGGTGTGTAAGTGTAGTGATCTTACGTGTTTATATAATGTATCCAGAAGCCAAGAGGAGCACTCCCTTCGGGCGCCCTAGGCCCTAGTCCCTCTCACCCTCTGTCCGCCTCCTTCTCTATCTATCTATCTATATATCTATATCTATCTCACTCCGGCCTAGCCGTCATGCACCATTATCCATTATACTGTAATCATAACTATATATATTTTTATTGATTCTCTTCTTGATTCCTCGATTATTTTTGTAAGTTTTGATTTCCTTTTGAATTCTTGTCTAATGTATTGTTACTCTTCATTTTTTCATCACTCTTTTTTTCCAACCCCGAAACAAAAACGACAACGAACCTTCAACAACGGTAACGATAACCGAAAAACCAAAAAACCAAAACCAAAACTATATGCTAAACTTGCAAAACACGCCAACGACCATCGCCCACCGACCTCTGCCCACACAATACCCAACAAAATTCCACAAACAAACCGAAAAATATATCGAAAATAAACAAACAAACATAGGTTTCAATGGCGCTTCAGTTTCCTCCGCTGCTGCTACAAATGCATTCGTTTCCGATAGTAATTTCTCATCCGTTTTTGGTAATACGGAACCGGCAGGTAAGTCCCTCAACAGTCACAAGTCTACATTCCTTCCTAACTGCAAGCTATGATTTTAACACAAGCAAGATATTACCTATATAATATGCGGTCACTAACTCTTTATTATTTGTTGTTGACTAACTATTACTATTATCAAATTGAGTGCAAATCGGAGCGGTTCCCTTGTGTTTACTAAGTTGTAACTAAACCTAAACCTAAACCTAACTAAGCTAATTTTTGATGTGTGTTTGAGTTGTGCTGGCCTAATGTCTTAGCATGTTTATTGTTACTTTTTGTTTTTTAATATTAATTTTGAACCTTTTCCAAGCCAGGCTAGGGTCCGAGAGCTAGTTTTTTGATGATCCGAATCCGTTTCTATTGTTCTCGTGTTCCCTAAATGTTAGTTTTGCACTTCGATTCGATTTTGATGACTTATTTTTTGTATTATTTCCTGTAAATGTTTGCGTTGACTTTTACACAGCGTCGATGTCGTTGCCAAATCCATTTTTCGATGACGCATCGTTGCCCCCAGCCCTAAGCCAAGTCGCTGCTGCACCTGTTGCCGCGCCGTTTGGCCAAAATATCAATTTCATGGATCAGCAGACGTCGGCCTTACATATGCAACAGCAGCAGCAACAGCAGAAGCAGCCAGTATTCCACCTACAACAGCAGCAGCAGCAGCAACCGTACTGGGAGCCTCAGCCAGCGACGACGGCAGCAGCAGCTCAGTTTCCCCCAGGTGAATCTTTGCCGCTGCTTCGATAGCAATCAAACTCCATAGACCACATCTCTCTCTGTGCGTGCTTTGTTTCTGTACAAAGCTTGCCCCCGTCACTGGCTTGTAGTGCTGCAGCGGGCACAGAGTCTATGCCTCTCCGAGCTTTGTCCTCATCCACACCAACCAGAACAACACGCTTTGGTCCACTCGTCGTCTGTTGTCTGCTCGTGTCCTGTAACTATTTTTTGGAGTCTCTTTTTTGGAGTTCTGTCATTTTCCGAAAGCTGCGTTGATATCCTGCTCGTGACTTGCTTAAATTTCTTAGTTTTTCCTGGTAAATTTGTGTTTTAAAATTATTTAAATAATATTTTTGTGCCGGGTATGTGTGGTATCTGTGTGAATATATATGTAACTCCTACTAATTGTTTAGTTCAATGAATTTTAAAAGCTTTTCTTGGTTTTTGTTGGCTGGGAGGAGAATAGCTTTCAAATACCTGTATCCTATGCCCCAGTTACACTAATAAATTATGCGAAAATTCCATTAACATTAACACATTCTGTATTCAGTTGCTTTTGTAAATAATACTTATCATGTGCTCGTAGCTTAACAAACCTAATATTGATCCCATGTCAATAAATCATTAGAAAACAAAGACCAAACCAAAAAAATATATATATATAAGTACAATGCAAATTCATGTTATTTATTTTGTAAATGTTATTTTTTCTCTTTTTCTCTCTCTTATGTTCTTATGTACTCTGAACGTAAAAACAAAAAAAATATGAAAACTAAAACAACCTCACATTGTCTCATGTTTAATGTTTGTGGCACAAATCCATATTCGAACATTTACAATAACTTTATATGAAACGCTAAAAAATATTTGTGTGTTTTATAATTACGCTGGCAAAATGAACTGAAATAATTGAAAATCAAACTTAAATAATCAAAACCATTCGAAACCAAATATATATGAAATTTCGACGGCAAAAAAACTCAACGCTAACTCGACAAAAACATCAAAAAACCAAAATAAACCCCTGGGCTTCATCGGCTTCATCGGCTTCATTGTTTATGCATATCTCTGTCTACATCATATATCCAATCCAATGTGTTTGTCTCTGTGTATAAATGTCTGCTAAAAAACGGTGCACTATGGCTATGGCTATCCTCCACAAACAAAACCACCACACCACATCGATGTGTGAAATGTGAATACAAACAAAGGCTTTGATGCCTTGGGCGATGTCCTCAAGCCGGCCTCCGCCAGCAGCAACAGCAACAGCAATCAAATGAACGTTGTCGCCACAGGTTACGCCGGCAATAGCAGTTCGATCCTCGCGCTCCAGCAGCAGCAGCACCTACAGCATCAGCAGCACCTACAGCAGCAGCAGCAGTACCTGCTCCAGAGCCAGAACCAGCACCAGCAGCATCAGCAGGAACAGCAGGCCCCCACTGGCACTGGGAAGATAATAACCGGCGACTTGGATAGCTCACTAATGTCCCTAGTCGATAACTTAAATATTAATAAAACGGCAAGTGCAAAGTGAGTAAAGATCGAGATCGAAACGAAACTATATGTGCGTGCGTTCGAAAGTGAGCCGAGCCAAGAACAGAATGTTGTCACGTCTCACGTCTCTCCTCCATCCGTTCACTCTCTCAGTAGATATGGGATGCTTCAATCAAAGATCAGTTTGATGCCCTAACCCCCGACGATCCTTGAATCCACAACTACTAAACACCTTCTGCCATGGCCCTCTGTCCCAATCCATGTCCATATTCATGTTCCATGTGTGTACATAAAGTCCATCCAATTCCAAATAGAATTCCAAAGAAAATAGCTCGAAATCACGCAGTTAATCTGTTTTTAGATAGCAAAAAATCCCAAATTCAAATGCCGTGTTCATTGATTTCGTCTATATATCATTACTCTCTTACCCCATTATTCTCATAGACCCGTGCAATGGAATTCACCTAAAAATACAGCGAAACCAGGTGCTAATTGGACACCCCAACCAATGGCGGCTACTACTGGTGCTGGCTATCGTCCAATGGTGAGTTTTGCCTACTCTAACTCTACTCTCTACTGTCTACCGAACTACTCTACTCTCAAAAAAAAAACTACTCAAAAGAATCCGTATAAGAAAGACCCGCGTTGCCTCGAATTCCTTCGAATTTAACCAAAAGATAAATGATTCGAAAACACACAGAAATTCACTAGAATGTCGAATGCCGCAGCAGATCAAAGCGAATATAATTCAATGCCAGAAAAGAGTCTGAACTAATTTTGAACTTTTGTACTTACGTAAATGCATTGTTTTTACTTTTTACTTTTTTGATTTGACTTACCAACTTTGTGTCACCTCTCACACTCTCTAGGCCACACCACACGTCGTCGTCATGTACAGTAACACAGTTTTACCTTTTGTTACCTTATCCAAATTAATGTTTATTTATAATTTTGCACATCGAT
The DNA here is from genome assembly GCA_008042795.1 of Drosophila asahinai. Classification (NCBI taxonomy): domain Eukaryota; kingdom Metazoa; phylum Arthropoda; class Insecta; order Diptera; family Drosophilidae; genus Drosophila; species Drosophila asahinai. Next base: position 13,056 of record VNJZ01012345.1, read on the forward strand.
TTACAACTCGAGCTACTTGGTTCTCTTGATTTCCCCCTTACAAACTTGATCTGTATGCAAATTTTCTAAGCTTGCTTACGATTTACTTAACTAGGATTGGAGCTACTGATAACTTATTCATATTTTTATTTTACATATACCTATTTATACATTGTTTGAGTCCCCTTTCTTACATATTTCTAAGTGTTGTCTCACCTTTCTTATTGAACAATTTGTGAATTTGTGACAGACCAGAGAATCAAGGGTTCGCACACACTAAACCCACCAAACACTACAGTATCACAGCACTAGAGTATATACAGGCACTAGGGCTAAGGACTTTTGTGGCACACCTCGGAACAGAACAAACACCGACACCGACAACTCACATACTTCCATTCTATATATTTTATGATTTCCATATTATTTACTTTTTTATTTTGCATTTTAACCAAGTATATATATATATGAACTATCACTTACTTTCTTTTCTTTATTTTATGTTTGCTTTATATCTCAACTATCCCAACGCATACCGCAAAATCGTAACCGAATCGATCCGATCCGATCCGAATTGAATTGAATCACTACTAAATATTTAAATATATATTGAAACCGATCAAACAAACAAACAAACAACGACAAACGACAACTCACGATGCGCCTGTGTTAATGCTGTCTGTGTGTGTGCGTGTTATGTGTGTTTGTGATATATATCAATATATATTCTATCAATATACCAATACCAATATCAATATCAATATATGCAAAACGTAGGCACATGGCATGACCGTAAGTCCTGCGCCAATCACAATCAATCATCCGTATATACAAGCTAGTTATCCTGTAATGCCAAATTATATGCAGGTAAGATGAAGCGAAAAGCCAACGAAATCGAAATAACAAACAAAAACCGATACAAATTTCAAATAAAATACAGAATGAAGAGTTACCATTTTGGTTTTGACCTCAGTTGCCCCCTTTGTTAACCTTTTACAACGAACTTATCGTTTCCGTTCTGTGATCCTTTACGTTCTATATATTCTACTCTATGTTAACATTATGATTATCAGTCGAAATCTATCATCTCTCCAGCACTATATAACGTATATAATTGCGACATGTATACGCCGGATGACTTCCTCCTATAAATCTTTCGAAGAAAACCCAACTCTACTTTGGTTTTGGCGCGTGGCTCGTCCTCCTCTCTCTCTCTATCTGATTCTCGTCCCTCTGAACTAAATTGCATTTATTATGTTGCACTATTTTTATTTGAGTTCCTTAAATGTTTCAATTATGTTTTCCTAGAGTTGTTTCACGTGTCCGTAGACCACTCACTACTACTAACTTCCGTATGATTCCAACTGTAGCAACTATATTTTCCAAGCTCTCGGCGGCCCCTCCTATTATTAAGCCAGAAGCTACTACGACAACTACTATATTTTTCCCACCACTGATTTTGTAGTCAATAGTTAATAATAAAGAAAAAGTATTGCCCTTTCCAGTGCATGAAACCGAATTGAACGTTAGTATTTTGAGAACGATTCCTAATGCCCCTTTCAATGACTCTTGTAGGGAATGCCGGTGATGGGGCAGCCAACTATGTTGGGGCAGGGGCAGGCAGCAGCCCCTTTGACTGGGGTGCCACCGACGATGATGGCGGCGCCGCACAGTAATGCGACATCGGGCATCATGCAGCCGATCCAGCCGACGCAGAATGGAGGCAACAAGGGCGTCGGCGTCCCACTCGATCCATTTGGTGCGTTATAAGCGGTCCCGCAGCAAGGAGCTCATACGTACAACCACACACACCACACACTCACACTCACACCAAGGGCTCTAACCTCATTAAACCCTCACACACACACAGAAGCGTAATTAAATATTAACGAAATCGAAACCAATTATAATATATATAAATATATATATTTGCAAAGGAAAATTAAGATGTTCGCAGGAAATAGCAGCAGGCGAAAGTCGGCACACACAAACGGAAACAGATGAGAAAATTATATTATAATGTTGAACATTGAGCAAAAGAAACACTAAAACAAATGCTATATACATACACACATATATATACACATATATATATATTTATATTATTACTATTTAAATGAAAAACAAATAAGTTTGACTATTTATATGTATACACCAATTTATATACTATATATGCTAAAACGAAGGAGAAGATAGAAAGAAGAAAGCAGAAACGAAACAATTTCCATAAATAGCTAAAGGAAAAAAGGAAAGTAGCCTATGTGAAATATACCTATGAACTCTATTAATAAGTCTCTACAAAACCTGTAGTTGTGTCCTACGCCAATCACTAAGAAACACGTTGAATTATATATATATCTGTAGTGGAACTATGTGTGTTAACTGTCTCAAAGCAGATTCGGAGACACCTTCAAGCTCAGTCCAAGTGTTTGCGCGCAGCTTAACGTAATGATTTGCAATATTTTAATCCGTCTAAAGTCTATGTTCTATGTTCTTTTTTGTTATCTAATTGGCCAGATCCGGTGGCTAGCTATATGTTACGTACGTATGTTTTATCCTGTTATAAGCCAATTATGATTTGTTAAAAAAGGAAATTATTTGTAAATGCATTCCAAACTAGCTTCAATTTTGTCCAAATTTAATTTGTGAAAAACAAAAAGGAAATCATTGGTAATTATTAAGTATTATTTAAAGAATGATTCAGCTGTATTGATATATAGAGCGTGTTGAGGATATGTTTAAATATGTAGAGAGCCGCAACGTGTTTATTTAATATGTGTTATACTCTAGAGCGTACGTTGTATTAGACATTTATTTAATGGCTGAGCATATTCTGCCGACATCAGATACGTAGTTCATTTCGAAATTGTGTATATACAGCATAAGAGGTGCTTGTAGAGGATTTCCTACGGCCCTACGGCACGCTGAACTATGTTTAAATAAAATTTACATGATATATAATTTATGATTTGTATTTTATGTTCTTTGCTTTTATTTTTATTTTTGTTTTCGTGCGGCACTGGAATGTTGTGAATGCCAAACCCAATGAATGACTTCCAGCTCCTTTATCAACTCCAACCCACCACCACTCCCTTCAAAGCATTCCCTCTTTTCGATGGTTCAACAATCGATCTTTATTTCCTTTGAATATGTCGCTTCCTCGGCGTTTCCTTTCCTGGAACTTAATCACAGAAGCAGCAAAGTATGCTATATTTTTGCACAAGTCACAATGCAATTCCCATTGCTCACAAAAGTAGGCAACATTTTAACGAATACAAATACAGATATATAAGAAGAAGAAGGTTGACCAGGACCTGCGGTTTCCGCATCTCCTCCTAATTATTACTGGCCAGGTGGGTCAACTCTCGTAGGCAAGGGCAAAGTGCAATAAAACGTTAGAAGCAAACAATCATGTATGGAATTTTCATCAAAGCTAATGCTAAAATATAAAACACACACAACCCCCCTCAAATCAATGTACATTTAGCGAAATTATACACACACTCAAGAAAATGACAAAAAAAAATGTTTTATGACAATATTTATACGCTGGTGTTTGAGCTAAAACTATACTCATACTTAGGTCTAACTAAGGTAAACTACAATTACTGTCTACACGAAGCATATGTGCGTGCGTCTGGAACTTGCAGATCTAAAAAGTATTATTAGCCCGCTGCGACCACTTGTTGAAGTTTCGATTAAAGGTTAGAAAGCGATTTTAAAGATACTAAAAATGCATAAAAATTCGCATGGAATACGCTTAGAGAGGGTTGGCTTACCAAATCGAAATCGAAATCTATCTTGTAGATAACCATAGATCGTATCTACAACTAGGAGCTATTTACGTTTGAACTAAAAAATGTTGCTGTGTTTCAATCAGTTTGCGCTTAACCTCTACAAAATCCCCCTTAAAACGAATAAGAACACCAAGAAAATTAAGTATTTTTGTCACGATAAATTCTTAAAATTCAATTCGATCCAATCTCATGGAAATGCAATGTATTTTGGGTATTTAAGTGCACACACATTCACTCATCAGTTACAAGTTAGGAACGTAAACTATAATGTGTATTATAAAATTATGTTGAAAACAAGCCCAACTCAAAAACAAAATAAAAAGAAATGTTAGTGCAAAATAAATGTGTAAAATAAATATTTACCTTTGAAGTTTTACTCAATCTCTCTCTTACTGTACTGTCAAACATTCAGTGACTGTATTCCTTTGAATCACATATCCGAATCCGCTCAAACAATTATCAAGTAACAAAGTATAGCCAAGAGCTGTTGAAGATATATACATAACCTACATTCACCATGCCGCCATGTGCTCTGCGCCAGAGGGGCATGGCCTTTATTCCCCGGCGGGACAAGAATCGGGAGAGGGATGTCTTGGCCCCAAAGCCCGTGCATCCGCGACCCCTGCGCTTCCATGGGTTCTTCGGCATGTCCTATGTCCACCAGCACGTGATGGTCGATGAGCGATGGACGCCCAACTCGCTGACCGAGCAGTTCAAGGGAATGTCCGACTTGTTGAGTGAGTTACCTGGTATTTGGGATACCTGAAGACCTACTAACTAGCCTTGGCCACCAGCTCGCCGGTTGGTGTTCAAGAACCATGAGTCGAAGGCCAATCGCCAGCGGTATTTCCGCGAGAACAAAAGGCTGAAGCTGCAGTGTCGCGATGGACGCACCAAATTGCAGAACATCCTGGTCAATGATAACACGCACAAGATACGCAATTTCCTCATCAATCACAAGGACATGCAGCGGCTGTACCAGAAGATGCCCATTCACCTGGTGGTGGACAACATCAATCAGCGGACCTTTGTGATGCGAAAGGAGCGGGATCGTTTGGAGTTTCGCTTGGATCAGCTAAAGCAGCATTACAAGGAACAACTGGTGGGTATACTTATTGATCTTAACTTTTTACAGACTTCTATATTGTCTTAAGCTGAACTGGCGAGAGGGGGTCCCATTTCTCGTTCCTCTTCCTTAACTTCAATGTACAAGCAAAGCAGCAACGCTTAGTGCGAAGTTTTTTTTTGCTGCACTCTCCCTCCGATTGCAATTAAATTAATTATTTTTATTAGCCTTAGCCTTTTCCTTTTAAGCTCTCCTTTTAAATACGAGAGCATTTTCTGCTCTGTTGAAACCGCTTGCTTTTCGGGAAGATCTTTTGCGCATAAGTGCGCTCCCTGTTTCACCCTGTACCTGCAATGTACAAGCAAAGCAGCAACACGCAGTGCAAAGATTATTTTAAGCCTAACTCTCTCCGATTACAAATAAGTTTATTTAGGCTTTAGGCTCTCCTTTTCATTGCGAGAACATATTTCGCTCTCTTGAAACCGCTTGTTTTTCGGAAAGATCTCCCTCTTCCACGCTTTACCTGCAATGTACAAGCATAGCAGCTACAATAGCTTGCAAGTTCTACTCAGGAGCGTAGTATTTCTATAGCTCCATTCTCTCTCCGATTACAATTAAATATATTATAATTTTTATTTTTATTATTATTATTATTATTTTTCGCATGACTGCGCTCCCTCTTTCAAGCTTTACCTGCAATGTGCAAACATACCAGCAATAATAGTTTGTAAATTCCAACCAGAAGCGTAACTTTTTTTATAGCTCCTCTCTCCAATTACAATTAAATTAAATAATATTAATCGATTAAAGATACTGAACAATTTTCTGAAAACATATTTCCCTTAGTTGCGACGGGCCCTGTTGCAGAATCGCATCAAGTATCAGAACGAGTTCATTCTCGAAGAAGAGCTGAAGTCTCGCGTCTTTCTCAAGAAAATCGAGAACTCGAATGTGCGTTTAAAGGCCATCAAGACCATCAACAACACATACAAAAAGATGATCCAAGTGCTCGTCCACGACGAGATATTCTACGAGCCCATCCTGCGCTCCCTTAGCAGCGACATGGACGACCAGACGAATTTCATCCAGCACATCCTGTACTTGGGCATGCCGGCCATTGCCAAGTTCAAGGAGCTGAACGATGAGTTCCGGAACCTGGAGGAGAAGTCCCGCAAGAATCTACAGATGAAACTGCAAATGTTGGCTTCCCTCAAGAAGCCGGGGGGCACATCCATTGTGAACTTCAACAAGCCCAAGGAGGCGCCACCGACCACGAATCTGAAGCGGTATGTCAGGGAGACCCAGAGCATGATGATACTCAAACTGGAGCTAAAGGCCGTGGAGAAGACCATAAAGGAGGTCAAGTTTGTGACGCTCTGCTCCCAGGCCAAGGAAATTTATCCTCGGTTTGTACTTCAAATGAATTTATTTTATTTATTGAGATGATAATAAATCTTTTGTAGAATGAAGAGCCAGGTGGACAATAACGACAAGCTGCATCGCATGATTGTCAATGACATGCTGGCCCACGAGATGCTGGAGACCAAGATGAAGTGCGCCAGCGTTCTCAAGGGAGTTCTGGTCAACAATCTTTCAGAGGAAGAGATCAAGTGGGTTTTTGTTAAAATGTGTAAAAACCTATATAAATAGTTCTCTAATTTTCACAGTCGCCAGGAGCGCATCAAGGACTTGAAGAAGACCTTGCAAAAAGATATACAATTCGAAGAGGATACCTTGCAGCATCTCAAGAATCGAGCGGACTCTTATGTCATGTTAAGGTAAAATAATTTAATAATAATAATAGTTTTTAGAAATTATTTTTCGGTCTTCCTCCTGCCAGAGTTACCATTTGGAATCTCTTGGAGATCCTGCGCCATGTAGACCGCCAGCCCAAGTTGCTGCGCGCCCAGTATCCGAACTCATATCTCAAGCTGCCGTTGCTCAAATTCGAAATGCTGAACATGAGGGCCGCTGCCCCGGAGATTTTCGAGGAGAACAGTTGAGTTTGACGGCGCACCGTTTGAGAAATAAGATCATAAATCCCACATTCTTCCCGCAGTTGACAACATAATGCATATGGTGAAGCGCAAGATATACAAGCTGATGAAGGCCTACACCATTGAGCTGAAGCCGGCGACCATCAAGCGAAATGTTGAGGAATATCATGCTGACTTCTTGGCCAGCTTGGATATGAACGAGCCCGTGGATGCGGACGAGCCACCGCAGACGGCACCGGAGGACGATATCCTGCAGGAGAACAAGACCATGGCCAATGTACCCAATCGCAAGCAGATCAAGGCCCAAAGTGCCAAGCTCTTGGAGGAGCTGGCCAAGCGCGATGAATAGATGATTTTTGATGTTAGAAAGTTACTGAAAATTTTTAAGTATGCCAGTTGAGCAAAATTCTGCAAGTTAAGTGAATAAAACGAACTCGAAAAAATTAATAAATCGTGAGTTTGCATTGACCAAAGCCAGACAATGGAAGCGCTGGCTGCCAGCAGTAGTCGCCTTCATATAATTGATCCGAAATTGCTGCAAACGCTGGCTGGGATCGGGTTGGATTGCCTCAGCTCTTGGCTTTTGTCGACGCCCTGCAGTTTTCGGTGGCAGTCGCAATAGCGGCCAGGAAGAATTATTGTTCCATTGCCCCATCTGATAATTGGTGGGGTTTACTTTGCTTTGCTGGCTTGATTTGTGGGTTGTGTAAAGTGTGAATGGGTCGAGGGCTGATGACAGATAAACCTTCAGCTCTTTATGCGATGCAGACAGCCTTCCATTCGATTATTCCGCATTCGCCGGGCAGCCCATCTCGCGACCAAATGCATCAATAGAGCCATTAATCATTTCCTGGCCACTCCACGGCGACTTCCTCTCGAAAAGCCAGCCCAAAAAGGTCAGTTGTTGTCATAAACTGCTCAAATGTTACTCGCTGGCTCGGTGGCTCTGACTGGAGATGATGGGTTGTTATGGCCCCCGTCAGTTTTTCTTTCTTAGGGGAGCACACTCGCTTCCACTTCGATCTGCTGCAGTGCAGTGCTGGCACACTTGCCGCCCCGTCTTCCTTCTATCTTCGCTGTTATATCTGCGTACACGATATCACGCCGACTTCGGGAGCACGCGAGCCCATAAGCCCCCAAATGAGGTTATGCAAGGCCCACATTATTCGCGGGCCTCCATGTTTATTCATATCCTCACACCCGAGCCACCGCGCATATTCGTGTCTGCCCCGATGTGGTGGTTTCTGTTTCTGTCATTGTTCCCCAAAAAAAAAACAGAAAAAACCAGACAAATTGGACACTGGAAGTGCTCGGGTCAAAGCGAAGGTGATGGCATTACGGTGGCTGCCCTTAAAAGTTAATTTTGTGGTCAACTTTCGACACTTGAATGAAATGCTTTTCTTGCTTTGAGTGTGTGCTTTGCGGTGGATTTGTTGTGTAAATAAAGTAATTTAGGTAAAACGATAGCTTTGATTAAGTATTATAAGCCAAGATGTCATTAAATCGTTGACTCGAATTTGAGTTATTAATTTTTGGTTTGCAATTAGGGGGTTTTCAAGCTGTTTTTAGAGGGTTTTTTCAACATTCTCCTACATGAAATAAATAAAACAAATATAATTAATGTAATCTCTTCAAGATTCTTGAGTTTAATGCTTTGGCCTCTAGGAAACCCATTCTGCGAGTTCCAAGAATTGTTTGTTTTATTTTTAATTTTGCTCTGAATGGAAGCCACTGCTAATTCGATTAAATGTACATCCATCAAAGGCCACATTCATGATCATTATAATAAATCATAAATTCACGGAAATACACACAAGCCGAAAAATCAATTAATCCAATTGGGCAATGAGAATAATTATGCTCGAAATCAATCAGTTCGCTCCACTTTTTATGTGGGTCTCATCAGAAACGAGTTGGACTTGGTCAATTAAAAATCTCCAGAGGTAGAAACAGGGTAATTACTATCATAAATAGGTGACTCTTAAAAGAAAGACTGTTCACATGACCCACTCGAGGATCAGCTACGTGATTTGGGGCTAACAAATGGCTAATTTGGACATCGTAAATCTTCATAAACGAAACGTTGCAATTGCCGCTGCCGCTCGGAACTGTCTTCAAGTAGTCAAAACCTATTTACCCCGCCACTTTGCACTCTTGCCCCAAAACGACGTCGCGACTTTGTCCGCGGTTCCTGGTTGCAACATTTCAAGAAGCCGAAGCCAAAACCCACCGCAAGCGGCAAGCGTTTCGTTCAATAATTATGAACCTTCTTGGCTGTTGGCGGCAGTTTGTGTTTGAAATTATTCGCATAGTAGCCCCAGCATCGTCGTGGCAACAACAATTGGTAGTCAGTCAACTTAACGCGGTCCGCGAAACTAGCCAATTTCTGTTTCGTTTCTGCCGGCCCGAGTCGTGGCCAGAGTTTTTCTTTCCTATTTTTTTCAGTTTTTCTTTGTATTTTCTTGGGTTGTACCTTGTACAATTTGTAAAACGAAGACGAACTGCAGGCAGAAGGAAGGAAAAGTTCCGGAGAAAATGACTCTATCGAAAAGGGATTACTCTAGCTCTGGGTTAGGTTTAAGGAAAATGTAGTTCTTATATGCATTTCAAGACCTCGAACCCCAAACAAAGCTTGAATAAATTAAGATATTCTTAGATATCTTTAAAGATTAAATATTATATTTTTTAATATATTTGGACACAAAACTGTATGGCATTTCGCTTTAACGGCCCTTTTCAATTAATGCAAGTTTTCCATTTAAGGCCTAAAATGTATCAATACAATGGCAATTAAAACGTTCTTTCTATATCTAATATATGTATCTACAGAAAAATTGATTGCTTCATTTAACGGCTTTACGCCGTAAAGCGAGGTATTGTATAGCATAGTCAGAGCTCCCCTCCATAGAGGGTATAAATGGTAGGATTTACTGCATTGCATGCAGCACCCCCAGGAAATTATCTTGTCAATGCCTGCGCTTCAATTGCAGTCCAGCCATGGTTGGGCTTGGGCTTGGACCTGGGTTATGGGGTCCCCGGACTCGGGACTCTGGAGCCTCCTCTGCATCTGCATCGAACGCTGGCTGGGATGGACAGTAGCCCGGACCTGGCTGGCGGTAGTTCCCTTTTTTTCTTTCCTTGGCGAGCTCGTTTTTTGAGGTGTGTTCCTGCAAAGCGCATGATCTCAGCCATATTTCTTCTTCATTTGCTGGCATAATTTACATATGGTTATATAAGCAGAAGTCGCGGTAACGTATCCATTGCAAAACTCGGCCCCAACTGATGCGGCATGTTTTATTTAATTGCCAAAGAGTCATACCAAGAAACACGACGGCGACGAAGGGAGAGAGAGAGAGTACCAAATCGAGTACACATGTAACAGTTAACATCGATTCCAGCCAACTAGCCATCCATCCATCCATCCAACCACCTATCTGCCTGCAATTGGTGATTTCTGCAGGGCAGACAGTTTTGTCTTTTGTTCGTGGTCAATGGGTGGGTGCGTGTGTGAGAGTGTGTTTCCCAACTTGTTTCCCCTTTCAAGAGGGCCAGCATGGGGTCCAGCATCTCGGAAATCGATACCAAGCGGTACTCTGCCCACAATCATCATTAAATGAAGCTTATAATTTGTCAATGCTTCTGCAGAAATTATATACACACTCCAATCGGAGTTGCCCTACATAAATCGTTCAAATTAATTGGGTTGTCGGGAGCAGACATCAAAGTCACGACCAATTTCGGGCTATTATATCATCTGCGGAATAAAGTATATAAATCCCTCGGCAGGTTCGGCTCTTTAGCGGATGTCACACCCATTTCTCTGGCAACAGAGCAAGAGTTATAAATAAATCTGTGTCACTGGGAGAACAATACGAAAACATCGAATTGATACATCTCCCGAATCAATAAAGATTATGCAATTTATAGGAGTAAATGAAAATATCAGGCACGCAAGCGGGAGATCGCAAACAAAAGACTTGAACGCCAAACTGGTTTTCGTTCTTCGTTCTGAGCTTAGAACAAGTTTGGGCGAATGCTCAGCGGAACTTTCCCAGCCAATTTTTGGCCAAAACTGTAAATCTGCTGCTGGCATGCATATTGTAATAGTGTCATTTTGTCTTGGCCCAGTCATCTGCCTAATTAACGGAGCTTCATAAATATTCAAGCCAATCGGAGATAAGAACCTCCGCCAGTTCCTCAAGTTGCACGTTCCGTTTCGTGTTGGGTCGCCATTAAGGCTTCAAGCCTTTGCCTTTGGCTTTGGTTCTGTTTTGAAATCACTCTCTATAAATATGGATTTCTCAAGAGCTCGCTGTGAGAGCCTGGCCTAAGCCAACAACCGATTATTTTAATTAAATTTTATTATAAAGGAAAAAGACAAAAGCTTCAACAGCAACAGCAACGCCCACATGCCAATGGCAAAACAAATACCCGAAAATGAGAATTGTTACTGCAGTGGATTGTGCAATTGTTGGCCCGCCAGCTGCCGTTCTATGCAAATGTTCTTAGCCAGCTTATCTGTAATTACTCAGCCCCAGTCCCAGCTGCAGTTATCAGAACACGGCTCGACCTCGGGCGACCTCGGGGCCGGGATGCCAGCCGAATCCACGCCCTGCCCTTCAGCAGGCGCAGCAGCAGCCACTGCAATTGTTCAGCTAGAGCGCGATAATGCAAACATTAGACACTTCATTTCATTGGGTCCTCAATTAACCCATCATGGGCATGCGCAGCTTCTGTCTGCGGCTTTGTTCTCCGTTTGCTTGGCTTGGCTTGCGAGATGAATATCAAGCCCAACCACACTTACACGTCGATCTGTGTACAATTTCCGAGATCCAAGATCCCAGATAGTCGCCAGTCTCTTGTTAGCCAGAATCTGCGGTGCCATTGAGGGGAGTCGTGAATCAGTTAAAGTTCTTGCAAATAATTGAAAGGTTCCGCGACAGTGGCATACTTGAAAGCATCACCAGGCCCGGCTATGGTTCCATTACCATAGGCCGTTATAAATATGAGGAAGTATCCGCTTAATGGCTGTGTGAAGTACTTGCCGGCACAACAATCGCCTCTTAAAATAGTTTAGTATAAAAGTACTTAAATTCAGAGCAATGTGACGGTATTTCATAATTTAAAACAATAAAAGGGAAAAGGCAAGGTTGCAAGGTTGGGGTTTCTTGGAATTTAACTAAAATAATAAATTAAAACTTAAGTTCTAAGATTGTGTCCCACAGAATAATTGTATATCTTATTAAATATGACTTAAATCATCCCAATAAGCCGCATCATTACAAGCCCTGAACGGTTAATAGGAATTTTAAACAATAAATAAAAGTTTAGCAATGTATTACCTTTAATTTTAAGAACCTTAAGCATTTTTCTAGTGGCCTGCAGAGCTGACCGCCTTGCCGATGATCTTTATTGAGCTTGAGCCCATCTAAGATCTGTCATTAAATGACAAAGCTATCAGGGAATATCGAATAGTCTGGAGCAGGGAGTGCGAGCCCCAAACAGAACATTTAGTAATCCAAGTCCACTTGATTGCTGGCAGCTTCTCCCACGGCTTGCAGTCGGGTTTTCTGGGGAAGATTGATGGGTTCATAGGTAGGAGCGATGGTCTGCTGCCTGTCCCGCTCCTCCAGCTTCTCATGCTGACCCTCTCCCTGTCCGTGATCCTTTCCCTCTCCTTGTACCTGTCCTTGTTCCTGATTCTGTTCCGGTTCCTGCAGGTGCTCCAGCTTTGCATCCTGCTCCGGCCGGTGCTTCCGGCAACTGAAGAATCGAATCCATGTGGGCGGCCTTAAGTACCGGTGCATCTTCCTGGTCGTCTCTTCCGACGACACTCCCTGTGATCCTTTGATAGGATCCCGCTGACGTTGCTGGAGCCGGGTAATATCGTCTGCCACGCAGAGGATGCCTGCCACGATGAGCAGGGCCAACGAAAGCAGGATGAAAAAGCACAGAAAGTCCTGCAGGAGGATCTTCAGATAGTTTGAAGGCTCCGAGTGGCGCTCCTCGGCTGGCGCTTGCCTCTCGACCTTCGAAAGATCCATGAGCATCGAATTTTGAAAAGGCAAATTTGGCACTAAAAGTTACTTTTTTAAGAAAAATTTTCCTATTGAATTTTGGAGATCCAAACGGTGTAGACTGAATCAACTGACCAAATAGAATGACTGAGGTTGAGCGATTGTGTCTGGACTGGAAATACAACGCCTACTGACTTGGAAAGAACATATTAACAAAACGAAATCGAATGGGAGGACTATCTGCCAGGGTTATTCAGTATTATAATAATTTACGATACTTCTAGAAAATATAAAAATATTTAAAGAAAAGCTAAACAATTGTAATACACTTGTACTTAATGCTATAGAAGGGAATTGTATTAGTTTTATTAATCGAATCTATTTTGCGTTTTAATGTATATTAATGAAATCTATAATTTCTATACATATGTATTTTTTTTTTTTATCAATTGGTCCTTTCAGCATGTTATCATGATAACTGTGGCATACGTTTTTATTTACTAAGTCTAATGATCTTAATTTTTTATCATAATTACTTCCTTTTTATACCCTTGCAGAGGGTATTATAATTTTTCCATGATATTTGCAACGCAGTGAAGGAGGCATCTCCGACCCCATAAAGTATATATATTCTTGATCAGCACCACCAGCCGAGTCGATCTAGCCATGTCTGTCTGTCTGTCTGTCCGTCTGTCGGTTTCTATGCGAACTCGTCAGTTTTTGAGCTATCGAGCTAAAATTTCCAGCATAGTCTTATTTCTTTAGCACGCAGTATATATGTCGGAACGGGCGAAATCGGACTACTAAATCCTATAGCTGCCATAGGAATGATGGCGAAATTAATGTATAAAAAATTTTAACTTCTCTGTTTTTAAACGTATTTCTATAAATTTTGAGATATAGCAGTTTTTTATGGTTCTAAAATTACGGTTTTCAACTATCGGACAACTATCATCTATATCAAATAGCTGCCATAGAAGCGATCGGTCGATTTATATGAAAATGTAAAATTCTACATGTAAAATGTAAAATTTACAAAATTCTATATTTTTTCAACATTACTAAAATGGTTCGATTTTCAATGATCCAATTGCAGACTGCAAGGGTATACCAACTTCGTTAGCTTTCTTTCTCTTTTTATCATTATCTTACTTAGCCCCATAGTTTGAGAAAAGTAATTACAATTAAAAAATACAAAAGTGCAGGGGCATTACATTATTAGGAAAACTTTTAATTAATTTTTTTTTTAATAACTTCTATAGTAAAATTTAGCTACCATTGTTGACGCATATATTATTTTTTAGTTTTCTCCACAATGACAGCGTGAATATTAACAAATATTTAATTGATTATCCTGAACTCCCCATAACCACAACTTTCCTAAATTGAATAAATATTGGAGCAATTGAAAGGCAAGATGTAGGGCATTTATTATATGATTAATAAGTTTATCTCCAGAACCTAGCATTTTCCTTTTGCGCGATGATATTGATGGCCATCTGAGATCTGCGATGTAGTGCAAGCCCAAGTCCATCATATAACCAATTTCCCGGGAATACCCAATAGTCTAGAGCACGCAGACCGTCAAAAACATTCAAAATCATCATCCATTAGAAGTTATCTAAAGAGCAACTGCATTAAATTCTGATATCCAAGAGGAAGCCATTGCTCACCGGCAAGGATTGGCTTAGGTTCCGGGGCGGAAGCTTCTGCCTCGACAGGGTCCCCGCCAGCCTGCAGTCGGTGATGCTGGGGACGGTTGATGGGTTGATAGGTGGGAGCGAGCTGAGGACCGAACTGTTGCGCCTTCACATGCTGTCCCTGTCCCTGTCCCTGATTCTGTTCCGGTTCCTGCAGCTGCTCCAGCTTCGCTTCCTGCTGCGGGTGCGCCTTGTGGCAATTGGAGGACCGTAGCCACGTGAATCCACGTTGGAAACACCGACGCACACTATCCGCCCGAGATCCGTTGACTTGATCCCGCTGCTGCTGCTGATGGATTCGAGTGACGTTATGAGCCACGCAGAGGATGACCGTCAAGATGAGCAGGCCCAAAGAGAGCAGGAGGAAGAAGCACAGGATGTCCCGGAGCAAGATCCTCACGGAATGGGCATCCGTTGAGCGACGCTGCTCGGCTGGCGCTTGCCTTTCTGCCTTCGAAAGATCCATGAGTAAAGAATTTTAAGCCGCAGAATTTTGCACCAAACTTATTTTTTTTGTATTTTTTTTTTTATAGAAATTTTGACTACCGAACTGTGTTGACTGCCGAACTGACCCCATGGACTGAAGGCTGTGGACTGAGCAGCTGGAGCGATGGTGTCTGGACTGGATATAACTCGCCTACTGACTTACGAAGTAAACACATTTATTTATCCAATATGCCAAGATATATTTTGGTTTCTCTGATGAGTTTGCTTAGCAAAATCCGCTTATATTTCGCTGATTTTTCTGCATTTCTCATGATAAGCCCCACAACTTTCCCAACTTCGATGGCAATTGGTGTAATTGAAACGCTTTAACGGCACTTTGGCGCCCATCAACATGGCGTTTGATGTGATTGAATTATTGGACACTTAAATGGGCGGCCCTCAGCGAAAATGTGGGGGAGTCTTCGGCGCATTTGCCCATTTTCACACCTCGGACGGATGGCTCTTTCTCCGCTGGATTTTCGCCTAACATATCACTCAGCGCTAATGAAGATGTCTTCCCCCAAAGAAGAGCCGGGACCGAATCCGTGGCAGCGCGGCCACCTCGGGCACTTCATTAGTCAGGAAGTGTTATACATGAGACGGGTCTGGAGAGCCGACAATGCGGCGATGCATGCTAGGAGGAAATTGAGGCCCTAATTTGATTATATAGACACTAAAAGGGGGAGGCTGCTCATTATGTAAAAGAGGCTCAGTGATTACCAAAGAATTTGCTAAGCAAAATGAGGGTTTCTTGCGCCAAGCTAAGGTTTTTAATGAATCAGATATAACTGATTTATTTTGGCAGACAATTAAATTGTTTAAAGCTTTTGATCTTGGAATGTATCTGTCCTAAATATCAGTACATTATTTATTTATTGGAATTATGAGTTTAAACAGATATTGTTTGAAAATATGTATGGAAATTCATTTTTTGCATTCTAGGAAAATTCATAAAAAATTTTGACAGTTTGTGAGTAAGAGTTAAAGTCCTTAAACGCCTTAATCTAACGCCTAAAATCTTAAAAATTTAACAGGCATTTGCTTATTTTGAATTTAATTAAATTTTTCCTTTAATTTAGGAAATTTCTTACCCTTTGTTCGACAAGGAAGTTCAAGTCGCAGGAGAATACAAAATATGCTCGTTTTCCGCAAATTGTGTTCAATCAGCTGGATAAAATCAATTAAAGGCAACTCCAAATGCTCGGTTATACAATCAGAGAGTTGTAAATTGTAAATGCCCCCACAGAGTGTGACGCTCGGAGCGGAAAAACTGATAAGGCCACCCGCCCCGCGAGCTGAGCCGAGCCGAGGAAAACCAAATTCAACAATGGCAGCGGAGACATTACATAACCTCCAGATGCCAGGGCAGGCACAATAACCTACAAAGCCAAAGCCTCCACTAACCGACTGAACCCGGGCCCAAAAGCAGGGAAATCAAATACAAAAACTAAACTGCTAAAAACCAACGTAATACAGTTTGTAGCTTCTAAGAGAAAAATAACAAAACCCGAGCGGGAAAATCGTCGGGTCGCGTTGTGTGTGGGAAATTGCGACAACGACAAATAAATTACAGCAACGCTTAAGGTCAAGCGATTTGTGCAGAAATGAGGCATATAGAAAACATATTGCCGCGATCGCTGCCTTTCTGATAACCAAAGAAATGAATAGGCCCTCGACTACTGCCAACTGCCAACTGCTAACTGCTAACTGCCGGCAGCCGAAGACAGTGATGGGGAAGTATCTGGGTAAAAGTACCTACATTTATACGACTTTTATAGAAATTATAGTTCTTTTTCTAATATTTTGTTACCAAAAAATTAATGTTTTAACCAGAATATTGATTGTATTATTATAAGAGTTGGCAAGAAGCGCTCAATTTCGCTCTTTCCTTTTGGGCTTTCGTCGTAAATGCGAGAGCCACATTCGCTCTCTTGATACCGCTTTTTTTTTCCGAAAGATCTACTTCATTCTCTCCCTCTCTCTCTCTCTCTGCCGCGCTTTGCCTGCAATGTACAAGCTAAGCAGCAACAAAAGCTTGTGAGTACCGTTTAGTAGCGGTCGAGAGATTTTTTGATTTTGGCTGCACATTCAAAGAGCTTTTAATGTTTTCTCACAGATTACAATTAATAAGAATCAAAAGAGAAATAATTTATTTGTTAATTCAGCTTTTCTAAGTCTCTGTTATTTCTTTTTATTTATTTATTTATTTCTGGGAGCGGGAATGTAGGAATATATGGGTTGAGCCTGGTATACGTGTTCCGATTATTCCACGCATCTTAACTATGTGCTTCATAGTTCGTTCTCTAAATACTTAAATTATTAATTTAACCTAAGTTCTTAAGAGGACCTGCAACTATTTATTACCTTGTACCTTTCAACAACTCCCTACCTAGTCCTTTTCTAGTACCTTGGCTTAATCAATAGTACCTTTAGCATCACTGGCGCCGAGTACCAGACGGGGAAGACTGTCTACGAATCGTGGCTACCTCAATTGCTGCGGGGTCAAATGGCGTTGAGGTAACGAGGCGAGCTAAATCATCGACTTCAACTGGGAGTCAACACGTGCAGAGTGTTCCATGCCCCCAAGGGGCTGGTGGCGACTTGGTTGCGAACCTCCGTCTGTGGAGCTGAACAAGAATTGATTGCCACTTGGGAAGGCCATTCCGGCGGCTGCTTTTCTCGCGCCCTCGTACATATAAATCAAAAGAATTTTTTCAAATTGCAGTCCACCACCTTAAGTGCCAGAGGAAGGCCCGAACTCTTGTCTGACATTAGCCATCTGCCCGGGGAGTGCCCCACTCCGGGGACGAATCGAGGTGTCAATTTGGCGAGTGAGGCTGAATTTTCGGTAGTCGGCGATCAATTAAACTCGCATTAGTCAGTCAAAAATATACTTCTTTTATTTGATTGAGTATTAATCAGGCAAATTGCGAGAAGTGGAAATACTGGGAGTTCTACAATGGTGTTAATAGAGGTGGTAACTTCAAGAAGAAATAGTATTTACTTAGTCACAGCACTAAAAATTATGAAAATATGAGAATAATCCAGCAACAGCTCATTAGAAATATACAATTTTTTTTTTTATTTTTTTTTTTTTTTNTTTTTTTTATTTTTTTTTTTTTTTTCTACGAAAGTCACAATTGTAAGTAATAATTTGTCAAAGTTTAGTTAATAATCAAGGTGTTTGGATTATATAAGCCTAATTTATATTTTAATTGCCTAATTTATGGCAAAACTTTTATTCCAAATGCTATTTTTCATCCCTATATTCTTTTCTGCATAATCAAAATTTTATTTGATTAAAATAAATTATTTGTAGCCCATTTTATAGGTATTATTTAATATTATTATTTAATATATTTTATACTAAGCATACCGAAAATATTTCTCAGCATTAAATTATTATAATTGAACTATCCATTCATTTATACAATTAAACTAAATATAACTAAATTTCCAATCCGTTTTAAACCTAAATTAAATACAAATTAATTTCCGGAGTTCAAGGGCCTTGTTACTCCCGATGCTTGTGCCTATTTAAATATGCTAATTGATTGTTAAAACCCACTTGAGATATTCCTAGTAATTGGGCTTTCCCGCTCCCATTCGTCCATGCAGTTCACCCAGAGTTGCCCTTTCGAGGAGGTGAATGCCTGTGCCTGGCCAGTTTCATAACCCATCGAAAAGGCACTGCGCTTGGCAACCAGTGTCCCGGCTATCGTCTTCGTGCCTTCATGTCTTCATTTCACCCACAGCCACCGTGAGCGCCACCGCCAACGCCACCACAAGATTGTGTTAAAATTTTATTTTTTGCATAATTGAAAAAATTTAACAACTTTGGGCAAACAAATTTTACGTTAACTGTGCGCATTTTGTAATTTCGCTCGCGTGCACATTTCGTTTGCAGCGCCGCCGCCGACCTGACCCGTTCCTTAGTGGAAACCTAAAAAAATAAAAAAAAAAATAACAGAAAGAAAAACATTATTACAACAAGCAGCGTGATTTCCGGAAGTTGAAGCGCAGCAAAGGCGCCTGCGCCTGCGCAAATGTCGTCGTCTCTGCTGTCGAATTGATTGTTGCTGTTGCTGTTGCAGTTGCTGTTGCATATTGCCGCTGCAGTTGCTGCTGCTGCTGCTGCCGAAGAAAGTCGTGCGGCAACAGCTGCAACAGCAGCTCGGCAAAGTCACCGTCCTGCCTTCGTGCGAATAATGTCATTTGTGTTTGTTTTATAACCAAATTTACAACAACTTGCCACTGACGGTGACAACGGCATCAGCAAAGGCTTTTATAGGGAGTCTACATAATTGCTTCGATCCATGTCAATAAATGTTAAGGATTTTAACTGAATAATAAAATAATAAGTGGGTTTTAAAATGCTATCATCACTCATATACCACAATTTATAGAATAATCTTCATATTTTCTATATATTTGTTATCTAAATGGTTAATGTTTTCTCCTGGTTTGTACAGAAACATGTTAATGGTAACGTATATGAGGTATTTATGAATACAGGATTAAGTAGCATAAAGAATACCTAATATTAAAAAAAAGCAATTCGCCAAAACATATAATAAAACTTTACAAATAAGCTGACACTCTAAGGAAAACACAAAAAAAAGAGTTAACCAATTTCTTTGAACAAACAACACCTGCCAGACAGTTAGCACTTGGGTTTCGAAATTCCCCGAGCAACAGATTGGTGAGACTTCAAAGCTTTGCTTCCTGGAAGAAAACAAAGAAATAAAATCACTTTCCCACAACTTTCTCCCACTACTCTCTCCCAAAAACCCATCAGAACAGTTCTCATCAATCATTTGGCATTAAATAACACCTTTTCTCTTACCTTCATACCTCAGGGTCAGCAGTTATGTAATCTCTTAGAAGCCACAGACTTGCGTCAGCAGCCGCTTTTTATTTTTAGTCAGAAAAAAAAGTTAATTCCTTATTAATAGGGTTTCTTCTTTGGCCCCGGTGATTGGTGGTGGCCAGACTCTCTTACATAATAATTATAGAAATAAAGCTGTCGTGGCTAACATAAATTAGCATTATAGAAAATAGAAAGGTCTTCTGCCGTCTGCAGTCTTTGTTAGACCCAAATGGTGGCCAAATGGTGTTTTTGCCCTCACATCTCGCATCCTATCCCCACACTTGACCATTCTTTGGGATGCTGACGATCGTGGCTAATTTCGTGGATTTCATAAATCTTGGCTATGGCGAAATTTCGTCCGAGCGAGGCAGCGAGGCGGCGTCGGCATTAAATTAATGTTCTAACATAAATTTATAATTCATGCTTAAAGGCCAGGCCAAGCAGAAAAGTATGGCTTTGTCTCGGCAACCGACAGTTGAGGTTGATTTAATGACCTTTTTAAGATGCTGGCTCACAGACACAGGTACTCTTATTAATTATATTATTGGCAGACGCTTAATAAATGTTGCCTCGACAGGAAGCGCTAATTAAAGGTATATTCTTGACGCGATTAATTAATTTTGTCAAACGTGTATACGTCTCTTGATCCTTCTGGCAATTACTTTGGCCTGCCAAGGCCACTTTAGTTATTTCCCACATAACTCGAGTGCAGCTCCCCAGCATTGATGTCTTTATATCTGAATAAATTCATCTCGCGCTTCACGCACTTCACTCGCCACTTGACCTTTCAATTAATCATGGCTAATATACGAGTGTGAGTTTTCCAGCCGTGCTCTTTTCAGGTAGCTTCTGCTGTCAGCCACCCAATCAGACTTGTTTTTCATCTCCGTTTTGTTTACCAAAAGGTTTTCACACCGCCAGTCAGGTTTTTTATTTGGAAGTAAGCCAGGCGGCATGAATATTTAAGTATTTTCGTTGAACCATGCTTAAAATGCAAATACTCAGTTTGTGCATACATTAACGTATTTATTTTGGCTAAAGTTCACTCAACTTTGGGCCCAAGTATGTGTTTTAGTAAAACAAAGCCAAGATTATGTAAACTCTTGGAAAAAGAACCAACTCATACTCATTCGCTCGTGCTGAATGCCCTTCGGCCATCCTATTGTATAATGTTTAAGGCTGAAAGAAATGCGGAATTCGGTTGGCCATTCACAAAAATTAGAGCATATAAATATTTAAGGCAACTTTTTACAATTACCGAAATCGAACACAATGGAAACTCAATTCAATATTCGCAATGACACAATAAATAAATCGAGAAACAATTTCTATCCAAGTCATCCCAGGAAATGTGTGTATCGTTATCAATAGAGATCACTGGGTGAGTGGCGCCCGGCGCTAATTGTAAATTATGGAAGCTCAAAATTGGAATCGCTACCGTTGCCAGCAGGCTCTATGAAAGGTAGGTAAAAAATATGACATTTCGGCCGATGGAAGATGGAGGAAAATTGCGTGTTAATAGTCATGCAGGGCAGACAATGGGATTGGGATTGCGACTGCGAGCCGGCTTTCTTTCGGCCGATCAGCGGCGAACAATCGGCATCCGTGTGGCCACAAATCAAATGCTCGTTCGTAATCGCAACAATGAGCAATCGCTCGCATTAGCCGCAATTGTTTGCCCAACATTTCGGCCTTCTTTTGGGACTGGGACTGGGACTGGATCGGGAGCGGTTGCATCAGTGGCCACCCACTCTCAGGGGGACCGGAGCGACTTCCGACAAGTCATCCCGGGCTGACCCATCAGCCGCGTGTGTGTGATTATCAACTTAATCAGCGGCAGCTAATTGCTGTCTGCCGCCGCATTTGCACTCAGCTCTAAGTGCAGCCAAGTCGCGAGTTGTTACAAATTTCCGCCCGCCTGTCAGCAGATCCCATTTCCCGAGAGAGCGTCTGAAAAACGTGTGAAAATTATGAAACTGCATTTTGATGCAACGTCTGCGGCTGAGGCTGAGGCTGATGATGATGGCGAGTGGACGGTACGGACTCCCGAAATACGAGTAAGAAACTCCCCCTCACTCAAAATGTGAGCATTTGATTGTGCCTCTGTGGATTTTGCAGTAAAGTCTTTTCACAGGGAGGAAAATTTCTTAAGAAGATTTGTAAGATTTGTATAATAAATATTATTATTAATAAATATTCAAGGGAAAATAAAGGCTTTCAGAGAGTCAAACCCAATAAAATAGTTGGGATTTCGCTATAGCGGCCCTCTTTAATTCGATTTACAGCCTAAAATGTTTCGCTATAACGGCCAAAAGAACTTTCATTCGATCTTGATATATCCAGCAGAATACTTGATTCAATAAAAGGCTGTTCGCTTTGTGGCCAAGTTTAGTGGAAGGTATTTACACCGTAAAGCGAGGTATGGGTGTACTTTAAGGACTAATTTTCCCCATCTTGACTCCAGCACCTTAGTATTTTTCTCTGTGCAGGGCTCTGGCCCATTTGGCAGCGCCTGCCTTTGTTTGGTCTCTGGCAAAGTCGTCGTCTCTGGAGATCTAAGCGAGATTTGTGTGTCCTGTCAGAGAGATCAAATTTTCTTTTCTCCTCGCTCGTATCGCGGCTGCTTAATTTGCGCTGAAACTGCATTTGCAGCGCTCCACAAGTACCAGTCGCAGCAGCAAAATAAATAATTTTTATTGTGTTTGAATTTATGAGTCATTGTTTGGCTCTTTCGATGTTTTGCCGGCTTGTGCGGCGCCTTTATCTTCTACGCTTTTGCGAGTTCATTAATTCTGCGCCCCTCCACAGCATAATCGCAGGGAAATCGGTTAGGCAAAAGCGTTTTCTTTAAAGGTTTTATTCAGCTTATCGGAGTGGTCGAGGTTCCAAGTCCAGGCTGAAGACAAGTTCGATTAACATGAGATATATCTCCAAACCCCCCCAAAGGCAGTTGCTTTTCCTGTTTTATAAGTTACTTAACCAAGCTTTAGGCTTAGTTTCAATGAAAAACCAATAGTATTTTAAGTACATACGAGTATATTGCATTGTTCCCTCACACATTTAAGCCAAATAATAGCTATTACTTACTTAGACCTATTCATTAACAATTTTCGCGCTTATCAATCGCAAGATCACAGCCCCAAGACTTTCTCCATTCAAATTAAATTAAGTTTTCTGTGTAAAAAAGATGCCGAAAGAAACCGCAGTGCTCCTATATTGAATAATGTGGGTTCACGAGGTCAGGATGAGCCGTTGCGCCGCCTTTGTGCCACAAATTATTGAGTGAGTACTCTTGACATGAAGCCGCCGGGATCCCATCCAGCTTATCGAGCTTATTCAATGGACTCGCCAACTCTTTGACTTGGCCGCCGGGCTGAGTTGGGTCGATGTCAGAGCGATCAGTGCGTCATCAGCCTGCCTTTGGTCTCGGGGAGAAACAGACCCAGCACCACGAAGCCGAAGCAACACATGCCCGCCGACATGAACATCGTGGCGGCCAGGCCCTGGTCGTTGATCATCGTGGGGTAGATCTTCAGGGCCACGAATATAAATCCGCTGAAGGTGGCCATGCTCAAGGAGGTGCCAATGGACCGAATCTGCAAAACTTAACAAAATTAAAGACTAGACCTGGGCTACCCATCTCTAAACCCACCTTAGCCGGCAGCAGCTCTATGATGATGATGAAGATCAGAGCTATGACTCCAAGCGACGCAATGGCGGCCACGAAGCACATGATAACCAGTGGCAGCCAGCCATTGTGGTCCAGGAACTCCTCCGAGGCGAAGCTCTTCAGCAGGGCAATGGTCAGCTCCCCCAGGCCCATGCCCCCCATCGAGGTGAGCAGCAGGATGCGCCGTCCCAGGCGATCCACCAAGGCCACGGCACTGAAGATCCCCACCAGCTGGGCAGCGCCCACGACAATGGTGCAGGTGTTCGGATCCATCTTGTTGCCCAGCTCCGCGAAGATGTGCGACGTGTAGTTGAAGATGGCGAAGCTGCCCGAGAGCTGGTTGCAAACGATGAGCACGAAGATCAGGCCGAATACCTTCAGAGTGGGTACATTGACTGCAACGATAAGCGGGGATATTATTTCTACTATTTTATACTTTATATTATTTTTATTTTAATAAGGAATACCAAAAGGAAAATGTTATTTTAATATTAGTCTCCATAATACTGTCCTCAATTTTACAAAAACTATTTACTTAAGAGATACTTCCGAAAAGAACTTGATACGATAATCATAATAAACTTAAATAGTTGTTGTTTATTTATTTATTATTTAACATTAAAAAGTTATAGTTGAATTTGTGAGAGTAAGAAATAGAAGGAAGTGGATAGGTATTGTAGCATATAACGATCTAATGTGAAAGAGCTGCTGGTAACTAAACGTGTTAGCGGAGCACGCGATGTCCTCGGCTTTTCATAAGTCTGGTCGGCATGGGGTGGGTTATCTACGAAGTAAGGAACCGCCACGTTTTAATGCTCGTATGCTAGTCGAAAGCAATTTAATTTCGCGTACTATTATTTTGGGAGGGTAAGGGCTAAGATAGAAACTTAGAGAGCAGACGACTAAAGGGAGGAAAGAAGAGGAGAGTAAGACAACAAAAGACAAAAGGGACACACTTGACCACCATCACTCCAGTTGCTTCGCAAGACTGCGAAGTGCCCACCCTACCATGATCCTATTCGTCCTGATTTTCATACTAAGGATCCCTTGGAGTGACTAGCGTTTACTCATACTACTGCACTTGGATTTCCATGACCCCCGGATAAGGAGAGATTTAGCTAGAATTCATTTTTATACACGTTTATTCTTAAAGTAAATAAAAACCTAGAAATTTCATCATAATATTTAATTTTTAACTATATTCCTAAGCTTCAATTTAAGTTCCTCTTATAGTACTAGTATTTATTGTTTATATTTTAATTAAAGTTATTCGAAAAAACATGTTCAATTCTAATGCATTTAAGTTTTAACTTCATTTTAATTCATTGGCAAAGAGAGATAAATGTTGCTGGAAGAGAACGGGGTTAATATTAAATAAATAGTAAAAGCAATATATATAGTATAATATAGTATAATATAGTAATTTAATATTTTAATTTGTATCAAATGTGTTTCGTTTTCTCATTATTATTAGCTGCATGCACAATATGGAAGTTGTATATCCGCCCTCGCTAGATACGCTTATCGCTTTTTAAAGAGTTTCATAGCTGGCAAGCTTTTCTTATAAGTGCAGCTCAAAAGCTCCACTCGCATAATCACAACAAAGAAGAAATTGAAAGAATAATTGAAAAAGGGGGCTCGCTTACGGCCGGCGACGAAACAAAAACTAATTTAACTTTTTATGTTTTTTAAAAACAAGGCAACATAAGATAAAAAGATTTAAAAGAAAACTCACAGTTGATCCAATCCTGCGGCGAAAGATCTTTTGCAGCGGTGATCGGCTGAAAACAAATTTGCTGGCATTTCTTTTATATTGTTATTTAGTCGGTGACTTTTTATGCATGTTTATTGTTATTCTTTGTTTTTGTTTTTATTGTAGTTAATTGACTTTTAGCTTTTCATTGTGTTTTCGTTCATGTTGGGGGTATCGAGGTTTAACTGCGGGATTTCACTTCACATTGTACATTCACTTTTAATTTGTTCTTTTCATGACTTGTTTTTGTTTTGTATCACTTATAGATTTTGCTTTTCACTATTATTATTATTTTTTTGTTTGTATTAGGTTTTATTGATATTTTTTTTTCTTTTGTTTCACCAGTTCTGCTCCGCAACATTGTTCTCTTTTTCTTTGGCCATTCTTCTTCTACTCTCTCTC